>CM026555.1:26603560-26768094 GCA_015143295.1 Tetracentron sinense | reverse complement strand
CTATGCAGTAACAGCAGGAGCCAACCCCGAATGAGGGGGTGGCATTTTTAATGGCATGACACCCGGTGGGTGTCGACCAATGGAGGACCGTTAGCAGGGCTATACCGGGCCCTACCTTGACTAGACTTAATGGCAAGGACACACAGGGGTGTCGAAAGGGAGGACATGAAGGTGTTGTGTGCTGTAACGGTATACACAGGATGTCGAGGATACACGGGGATGTCAAAAGTGAGGACTTGCAGGTGGTATACGATGTAAAGGTATACACTGGATGTCGAGGACACACGGCGGTGTCGAAAGGGAGGACATGCTAGTGGCATACGGTGTAAAGGTATACACGGGATGTCGAGGACACACGGGGGTGGTTAAAGGGAGGAGATGCAAGTGGTATACGTTGTAAAGGTACACACGGGATGTGGAGGATAGACCAGGGTGTCGAAAGGAAGGACCTACAGGTTGTATACGCTGTAAAGGTATACACGGGATGTCGAGGACACACGGGGGTGTTGAAAGGGAGGACATGTAGGTGCTATACGCTGTAACGGAATAGACTGGATGTCAAGGACACACGGGGGTGTCAAAAGGGAGGACATACAGGTGGTATACGCTGTAAAGGTATACACGGGATGTCGAGGACACATGGGGGTGTCGAAAGGGCGGACATGTAGGGGGTAAACGCTGTAAAGGTATACATGGGATATCGAGGACACACGGTGGTCTCGAAAGACAAGACATGCAGGTGATATACGCTGTAAAGGTATACACGGGATGTCGAGGACACATGGGGGTGTCAAAAAGGAGGAGATGCAGGTGGTATACGCTGTAAAGGTATACACGGGATGTCGAGGACACATGGGGGTGTCGAAAGGGCGGACATGTAGGGGGTAAACGCTGTAAAGGTATACATGGGATATCGAGGACACACGGTGGTCTCGAAAGACAAGACATGCAGGTGATATACGCTGTAAAGGTATACACGGGATGTCGAGGACACATGGGGGTGTCAAAAAGGAGGAGATGCAGGTGGTATAAGCGGTAAAGGTAGACACGGGATGTCGAGGACACACGGAGCGGTTGAAAGGGAGGACATGCAAGTGGTATACGCTGTTAAGGTATACACAGGATGTCGAGGACACACGGGGGTGTCAAAAGGGAGGACATGTAGGTGGCATATGCTGTAAAGGTATACACGGGATGTCGAGGACACACGGAGGTGTTGAAAGGGAGGACATACCGGTGCTATACACTGTAAAGGTTTACACGGGATGTCGAGAACACACGGGGGTGTCGAAAGGGAGGACATGTGGGTGGTTTACGCTGTAAAGCTATTCAAGGGATGTTAAGGACAGACGGGGGGTCGAAATGGAGGACATGTTGGTGATATACAATGTAAACTTACACACGGGATGTCGAGGACACAAGGAGGTGTCGAAAGGGAGGAAATGCAGGTGCTATACGATGTAACGGTATACACAGGATGTCGAGGACACACGGGGTGTCGAAAGGGAAGACATGCAGGTGGTGTACACTGTAAAGGTATCCACGGGATGTGAAGGACATACGGGGATGTCAAAAGGGAGGGCATACAGGTAAAGGTATATATGCTGTAAAGGTATACACGGGATGTCGAGGACACACGGTGGTCTCAAAAGAGAGGACATGGAGGTGGTGTACGCTGTAAAGGTAAACACGGGATGTGGAGCACACACGGGGATGTCGAAAGGGAGGACATGCTTGTGGTATACACTGTAAAGGTATACAGGGGATATCGAGGACACACGGGGGTGGTTAAAAGGAGGACATGCAGGTGGGATACGCTGTAAAGGTATACACGGGATGTCGAGGACAGACGGGGGTGTCAAAAGGGAGGACATACAGGTGGTATACGCAGTAAAGGTATACACGGGATGTCGAGGACACACGGAGGTGTCGAGAGGGAGGACATGCAGGTGGTATACACGGGATGTCGAGGACACACGGGGTGTCGGAAGGGAGGACATGCATGTGATACGCTGTAAAGGTGTACACGGGATGTCGAGCACACACGGGGGTGTCGAAAAAGAGGATATGCAGGTGGTATACGCTGTAAAGGTGTACACGGGATGTCGAGGACACACGGAGTGGTCGAAAGGGAGGACATACAGGTAATATACGATGTAAAGGTATTCACGGGATGTCGAGGACACACGGGGGTATCGAAAGGGAGGACATGCCGGTTATGTTCGCTATAAAGGTATACACGGGATGTCGAGGACACACGGAGGTGTCGAAAGGGAGGACATGCAGGTGCTATATTCTGTAAAGGTTTGCACGGGATGTCGAGGACACACGGGGATGTCGACAGGGATGACATTTAGGTAGTACACGCAGTAAAGGAATACAAGGGATGTCAAGGACAGACGGGGGTGTCGAAAGACAGGACATGCTGGTGATACAAGCTGTAAACGTATACTCGGGATGTCAAGACACACAGAGGAGTTGAAAGGGAGGACATGCTGGTGCTATACGATGTAATGGAATAGACTGGATGTCAAGGACACACGGGGGTTTCAAAAGGGAGGACATGCAGGTGGTATATGCTGTAAAGGTATACACGGGATGTCAAGGACACATGGGGATGTCGAAAGGGAGGACATGCAGGGGGTAAGCGCTGTAAAGGTTTACACCAGACATCGAGGAGACACGGGGGTGTCGAAAGGGAGGACATGCAGGAGATATACGCTGTAAAGGTATACACGGGATGTCGAGGACAAATGGGGGTGTCGAAAAGCAGGATATGCAGGTGGTATACGCTGTAAAGATATACATGGGATGTCGAGGACACAGAGAGGTGTCGAAAGGGAGGACATGCAGGTGGTATACGCTGTAATAGTATACACGGGATCTTGAGGACACACGGGGGTGTCGAAATGGAGGATATGCTGGTGGTATACGCTGGAAAGGTATACACGGGATGTCGAGGACACACGCTGGTCTTGAAAGGGAGGACATGTAGGTGATTTACGTTGTAAAGGTATACACGGGATGTCGAGGACAAATGGGGGTGTCGAAAAGGAGGATATGCAGGTGGTATACGCTGTAAAGGTTTACATGGGATGTCGAGGACACAGAGAGGTGTCGAAAGGGAGGACATGCAGGTGGTATACGCTGAAAAAGTATACACGGGATCTCGAGGACACACGGGGGTATCGAAAAGGAGGATATGCAGGTGGTATACGCTGTAAAGGTATCCACGGGTTGTCGAGGACGCACGGAGGTGTCGAAAGGGAGGACATACAGGTAATATACACTGTAAAGGTATACACGGGTTGTCGAGGACACACGGAGGTGTCGACGGGGGGGCATGTAGGTAGTATACGTTGTAAAGGTATACAAGGGATGTCATGGACAGAAGGGGGTGTCGAAAGGGTGGACATGCTGGTGATATACGTTGTAAAGGTATACTCGGGATGTCGAGGACCCACGGAGGTGTCAAAAGGGAGGACATGCAGGTGCTATACGATGTAACGGTATACACAGGATGTCGAGGATACATGGGGGTGTCGAAAGGGAGGAGATGCAGGTGGTATACACTGTAAAGGTATACACAGGAAGTGAAGTACACACGGGGATGTCGAAGGGGAGGACATGCCGGTTCTATACGTTGTAAAGGTATACACGGGTTGTCGAGTACACAAGGCGGTGTTGAAAGGGAGGACATAGAAGAGGTGTACGCTGTAAAGGTATACACGGGATGTCGAGGACACACGGGGGGGTTGAAAGGGAGGACATGCAGGTGATATACACAGTAAAGGCATACATGGGATGTCGAGGACACATGGGGGTGTCGAAAGTGAGGACATACAGGTGGTATAAACTGTAGTGGTATACACGGGGGTGGCGAAAGGGACGACATGTTGGGGGTATATGCAGTCAAGGTATACACTGGATGTCGAGGACACACGGAGGTGTTGAAAGGGAGGACATGTAGGTGTTATACGCTGTAACGGAATAGACTGGATGTCAAGGACACACGGGGGTGTCAAAAGGGAGGACATACGGCTGGTATACGTTGTAAAGGTGTACACGGGATGTCGAGGACACACGGGGGTGTCGAAAGGGCGGACATGCAGGGGGTAAACGCTGTAAAGGTATACATGGGACATCGGGGACACACGGTGGTCTTGAAAGATAGGACATGCAGGTGATATACGCTGTAAAGTTATACACGGGATGTCGAGGGCACATGGGGGTGTCGAAAAGGAGGAGATGCAGGTGGTATAAGCGGTAAAGGTAGACACGGGATGTCGTGGACACACGGAGCTGTCGAAAGGGAGGACATGCAGGTGGTATACGCTGTTAAGGTATACACGGGATGTCGAGGACACACGGGGGTGTCGAAAAGGAGGATATGCAGGTGGTATACGCTGTAAAGGTTTACATGGGATGTCGAGGACACAGAGAGGTGTCGAAAGGGAGGACATGCAGGTGGTATACGCTGTAAAAGTATACACGGGATCTCGAGGACACACGGGGGTATCGAAAAGGAGGATATGCAGGTGGTATACGCTGTAAAGGTATCCATGGGTTGTCGAGGACGCACGGAGGTGTCGAAAGGGAGGACATACAGGTAATATACACTGTAAAGGTATTCACAGGATGTCGAGGACACACGGGGGTGTTGAAAAGGAGGATATGCAGGTGGTATACGTTGTAAAGGTATACACGGGTTGTCGAGGACACACGGAGGTGTCGAAAGGGAGGACATGTAGGTAGTATACGTTGTAGAGGTATACAAGGGATGTCATGGACAGAAGGGGGTGTCGAAAGGGTGGACATGCTGGTGATATACGTTGTAAAGGTATACTCGGGATGTCGAGGACCCATGGACGTGTCAAAAGGGAGGACATGCAGGTGCTATACGATGTAACGGTATACACAGGATGTCGAGGATACATGGGGGTGTCGAAAGGGAGGAGATGCAGGTGGTATACACTGTAAAGGTATACACAGGAAGTGAAGTACACACGGGGATGTCGAAGGGGAGGACATACCGGTTCTATACGTTGTAAAGGTATACACGGGTTGTCGAGTACACAAGGCGGTGTTGAAAGGGAGGACATAGAAGAGGTGTACGCTGTAAAGGTATACACGGGATGTCGAGGACACACGGGGGGGTTGAAAGGGAGGACATGCAGGTGATATACACAGTAAAGGCATACATGGGATGTCGAGGACACATGGGGGTGTCGAAAGTGAGGACATACAGGTGGTATAAACAGTAGTGGTATACACGGGGGTGGCGAAAGGGAGGACATGTTGGGGGTATATGCAGTCAAGGTATACACTGGATGTCGAGGACAGACGGAGGTGTTGAAAGGGATGACATGTAGGTGTTATACGCTGTAACGGAATAGACTGGATGTCAAGGACACACGGGGGTGTCAAAAGGGACGACATACGGGTGGTATACGTTGTAAAGGTGTACACGGGATGTCGAGGACACACGGGGGTGTCGAAAGGGCAGACATGCAGGGGGTAAACGCTGTAAAGGTATACATGGGACATCAGGGACACACGGTGGTGTCGAAAGATAGGACATGCAGGTGACATACGCTGTAAAGGTATACACGGGATGTCGAGGGCACATGGGGGTGTCGAAAAGGAGGAGATGCAGGTGGTATAAGCGGTAAAGTTAGACACGGGATGTCGTGGACACACGGAGCTGTCGAAAGGGAGGACATGCAGGTGGTATACACTGTTAAGGTATACACGGGATGTCGAGGACACACGGGGGTGTCAAAAAGGAGGATATGCAGGTGGTATAGGCTGTAAAGGTATACACGGGATGTCGAGGACACACGGAGGTGTCGAAAGGGAGGACATACATGTAATATACGCTGTAAAGGTATTCACGGGATGTCGAGGACACACGGGGGTGTTGAAAGGGAGGACATGTGGGTGATATCCGCTGTAAACTTACACACGGGATGTCGAGGACACAAGGAGGTGTCCAAAGGGAGGACATGCAGGTGCTATACGATGTAACGATATACACAAGATGTCAAGGACACAAGGGGTGTCGAAAGGGAAGACATGCAGGTGGTGTACACTGTAAAGGTATACACGGGATGTGAAGGACATACGGGGATGTCAAAACGGAGGACATGCCGGTGCTATACGCTGTAAAGGTATACACGGGATGTCGAGGACACACGGTGGTCTCAAAAGAGAGGACATGGAGGTGGTGTACACTGTAAAGGTATACACGGGATGTCGAGCACACACGGGGGTGTCGAAAGGGAGGACATGCTGGTGGTATACACGGGATATCGAGGACACACGGGGGTGGTCAAAAGGAGGACATGCAGGTGGGATATGCTGTAAAGGTATACACGGGATGTCGAGGACAAACGGGGCTGTCGAAAGGGAGGACATTCAGGTGGTATATGCTGTAAAGGTGTACACGGGATGTCGAGGACACTCGGAGGTGTCGAAAGGGAGGACATGCAGGTCCTGTACGCCGTAACCGAATAGACTTAATGTCAAGGACAAACGGGGGTGTCAAAAGGGAGGACATGCAGGTGCTATAAACAGTAAAGGTGTACACGGGATGTCGAGGACACAGGGGGTGTTGTAAGGGAGGACATGCAGGTGATATACGCTGTAAAGGTATACACGGGATGTCGAGCACACATTGGGGGTGTCGAAAAAGAGGACATGCAGGTGGTATACGCTGTAAAGGTATACACGGGATATTGAGGACACACGGAGTGATCGAAAGGGAGAAAATACAGGTAATATACGATGTAAAGGTATTCAGGGGATGTCGAGGACACACGGGGATATCTTAAGGGAGGACATGCCGGTTGTATACGCTATAAAGGTATACACGGGATGTCGAGGACACACGGAGGTGTCGAAAGGGAGGACATGCAGGTGCTATACGCTGTAAAGGTTTGAACGGGATGTCGAGGACTCATGGGGATGTCGACAGGGACGACATGTAGGTAGTATACGCAGTAAAGGAATACAAGGGATGTCAAGGACAGATGAGGGGGTCGAAAGGGAGGACATGCTGGTGATATAAGCTGTAAAGGTATACTCGGGATGTCAAGGACACACGGAGGTGTCGAAAGGGAGGACATGCTGGTGCTATACGATGTAACGGAATAGACTGGATGTCAAGGACACACGGGGGTTTCAAAAGGGAGGAAATGCAGGTGGTATATGGTGTAAAGGTATACACGGGATGTCAAGGACACACGGGGATGTCGAAAGGGAGGACATGCAGGGTATAAGCACTGTAAAGGTTTACACCGGACATCGAGGTGACACGAGGATGCCGAAAGGGAGGACATCCAGGAGATATATGCTGTAAAGGTATACACGGGATGTCGAGGACAAATGGGGGTGTCAGAAAGGAGGATATGCAGGTGGTATACGCTATAAAGGTATACATGGGATGTCGAGGACACAGAGAGGTGTCGAAAGGGAGGACATGCAGGTGGTATGCGCTGTAAAGGTATACACGGGATGTCGAGGACACACAGGGGTGTCGAAAAGGAGGATATGCAGGTGGTATACGCTGTAAAGGTATGCACGGGATGTCGAGGACACACGCTGGTCTTGAAAGGGAGGACATGTAGGTGATATACGCTGTAAAGGTATAGACGGGATGTCGAGGACACACGGGGGTATCAAAATTAGGATATGCAGGTGGTATACGCTATAAAGGTATCCACGGGTTGTGGAGGACACACGGAGGTGTCGAAAGGGAGGACATACAGGTAATATACGCTGTAAAGGTATTCACAGGATGTCGAGGACATACGGGGGTGTCGAAAAGGAGGATATACAGCTGGTATACGCTGTAAAGGTATGCACGGGTTGTCGAGGACACACAGAGGTGTCGAAAGGGAGGACATGTAGGTAGTATACGTTGTAAAGGTATACAAGGGATGTCAAGGACAGACGGGGGTGTCGAAAGGGTGGACATGCTGGTCATATACGTTGTAAAGGTATACTTGGGATGCCGAGGACACACGGAGGTGTCAATAGGGAGGACATGCAGGTGCTATACGATGTAACGGTATACACAGGATGTCGAGGATACATGAGGGTGTCGAAAGGGACGAGATGTAGGTGGTATACACAGTAAAGGTATACACGGGAAGTGAAGTACCCACGGGGATGTCGAAGGGGAGGACATACCGGTTCTATACGTTGTAAAGGTACACACTCGATGTCGAGTACACACGGCGATGTTGAAAGGGAGGACATGGAGGAGGTGTACGCTGTAAAGGTATACACGGGATGTCGAGGACACACGGGGGGGTTGAAAGGGAGGACATGCCGGTGATATACACAGTAAAGGTATACATGGGATGTCGAGGACACATGGGGTTGTCGAAAGTGAGGACATACAGGTGGTGTAAACTGTAATGGTATACATGGGGGTGGCGAAAGGGAGGACATGTTGGGGGTATACGCAGTCAAGGTATACACGGGATGTCGAGGTCACACGAGGGTGTCGAAAGGCAGGACATGTAGGGGGTATACGCTGTAAAGGTATACACGGGATGTCGAGGTCACATGGGGGTGTCGAAAGGGAGGACACGTAGGTGGTATACGCTGTAAAGGTATACACGGGATGTCGAGGACAGATGGGGGTGTCGAAAGGGAGGATATGTAGGTGATATACGTTGTAAAGGTATACACGGGAAGTCGAGAACACACGGGGGTGTCGAAAGGGAGGACATGCAGGTAGTATACGCTGTAAAGGTATACACGGGATGTCGAGGACACACGGAGGTGTCGAAAGGGAGGACATGCAGGTGCTATACGATGTAACGGTATACACAGGATGTCGAGGACACACGGGGTTGTCGAAAGGGAGGAGATGCCGGTGGTATACACGGGAAGTGAAGGACACACGGGGATGTCGAAAGGGAGGACATGCCGGTGCTTTACGCTGTAAAGGTATGCACGGGATGTCGAGGACACACGGTGGTGTCGAAAGGGAGGACATGGAGGAAGTGTACGCTGTAAATGTATACACGGGATGTCGAGGACACACGGGGGGGTTGAAAGGGAGGACATGCAGGTGATATACGCTGTAAAGGTATACATGGGATGTCGAGGACACATGGGGTGCCGAAAGTGAGGACATGCAAGTGGTATAAACTGTAAATGTCGCGCCCCAAAACCCACCCTAGGAGTTAGAGTGAACTTTGGACGACTAATCATGACTTGCTTGACAAGTAACCTGCAAAACCCACAGAGCAATACGATAGAGGACAAAACAGCAGAAACATGCTCTAACATGGTATAGCGGAAGTCTACCAAACCTCTATGTATATTCATAATCAATCCAAGTTTATACAAAAAGAATCCAAAAGAAAGTGCGGACATGCCCGCCAAAATACATAAATCTGACTCTCGTCTCACCCACAGCTAAACCACTCAGAATCTACAACCACCTATTGGTAACCCTCTACTGGAGGTTCCTCCAAAGGCTCCTCGACATACTCCTCTTCCACCCATGGACCAGGAGCACAAACATCAAATGGAGCTGCAGCTCCCTCAGAACCTGCCGACATAAGAAGTACGGTTGAGCATGGAATACTCAGCGGGTACTAAATACTAACCAGTAATTATAGCATAGAAATAGCAATACATAATCAGGAGCAATTCATATATGTCAAACGGAAACAATTCACATCATACAAGGAAGTAAAGCAGTTTATAATCATGCTTGTAATTCGTAGAAAACTGATAAATCCTCTTGAAACATCGTGCACTTGACTTGACTTGAAATATCTTTTTGTAGTTGAAAGCTTGTCATGTCTATCTTGCTTGATTCTTGTATGTCGTGTCATGTCATGCATGTCATGCGTGCTTGCTTGTGATCATGTAACTTGTGAGATATCCTTGTGAGATGTCCTTGTGAGATGCCTTGGGAGGGAAGGGAGACCCTTCTTTATGCAATGCACTTGCGAGGGAAGGGAGACCCTTCTTTATGATATGTATGTACTGGAGAGGGAAGGGAGACCCTTCTTCATGAGATGCACTTGTGAGTGAGGGGAGACCCCTCGTGGAATGTTGGTTCTTGTCTTCTTGTGAAAAGCGAGGTAAAACATATCGTAGGATATGCCCCACCTCTATCCATCTTCTTGGAAACCTCGATAAATCATGTCATGCATGCCGTGCTCGTGGGAACCGTGTACATACTTGCATTTGAATTTAAACATGACATTTGGGTAATTTCACAACACACATAGCATCAATGATTGAACAATATAACATTCATGTCATTTAAGGAAAGCAAGAAAACACACTATCATAGGCCCTAGCAATATTCAAAATTTATTAGGCATGCATTCCCTAATTTACTACTCATTGTATTCACCTTGGCATTTCATCAACCATGGTGTGTTCATTATGGATTTACCCTACAACATGCTTTTCTAGATGGGTTTTTCTCAAATCATACATGTATGTTCATTATTTGGAACAATGCCCTTCCCCATTTGTTCATCACACACAACCATTGGCTTCCAGTCGCCCATTCCATCTCCATTCACCATTCATCCATCTCATGACACATGTGTAAATGAAAGAAAATCAAAAGAAAGGAAGGGGAAAGAAGAACTATAACTAGGAGGGTAGTTGTAGAGCCCCAGACTTTTTCATGCTTAAAACATGACACCTTCGTTGTCATTTTGCTTTCTAAGAGGTATAATTAATTAATAAGGAAGAAATTGGGAATTTTGAAATGTCAGAATTGTTCCTCTTCGAAGTACGAACACAACGCAAGTTGAATCGTCAAAATCGGATGAACGAGTCAAAAGTAATGGCCAAAACAGTCTGAACCTGTAGGAAAACGTAGCTCGATTATGCACTGAGGACGTAGCTCGGAAGGCACTAAGGACGTGCTCTGACGTAGTACCCTAATAACGTATACGTTGTGCATCCGCCGTGCAGCTCACCACGGGTACGTTGTGCAGCTGACAACGTGTACGTTGTATATCCACAACGGACAACGTGTTCGGCACTATTCACAACGGACAACGAGTAGCACTATTCACAGTGGACAACGAGTGGCGCTATTCACAACGGACAATGAGTAGCACTATTCACAACGGACAACGAGTGGCGCTATTCACAACGGACAACGAGTAGCACTATTCACAGCGGACAACGAGTGGCGCTATTCACAACAGACAACGAGTAGCACTATTCACAACGGACCACGAGTGGCGCTATTCACAACGGACAACGAGTAGCACTATTCACAACGGACCACGAGTGGCGCTATTCACAACGGACAACGAGTAGCACTATTCACAACGGACAACGAGTGGCACTATTCACAGCACAACGAGTGGCACTATTCACAGCATCACGTGTTCAGCACTGTCCACAACTCAACGTGTTCAGCGTTGGTGTTTTTACAGTAATCCCAGTAAGGGTAGTATGGTCTGTTGTCGGGTCACTCTTACCTTAAGAGTTTAACCCGAGCCTTTGGGGCATCATTCGACACTTAGAGAGTTTGAGAGAATAGAAGGAAGAGGAGAAGGCGATTCGAACCTAGGGTTTCCATTTGGGAGAGAAATCAAAGGGGTTTTGAGACCCTAGATCACTCCCAGTCCGGTTTTTCTTCAAGATCTTGGCCCAAGCTCGTGCGAAGCTCGTGTTCCAAGCTAGGGCAGCAACTTACAGTCGTTGGAAGAGGGATTTCTTCCTCATCTCTTCAAGGTCGGTACTTTTTACTACCCTCCTAGTTATAGTTACTCTTTCCCCTTCTCTTCTTTTGATTTTCTTTCATTTACACGTGTGCTATGAGATGGATGAATGGTGAATGGAGAATGGCAAATGGTGAATGGTGAATGGAGATGGAATGGGCGATTGGATGCCAATGGTTATGTGTGATGAACAAATGGGGAAGGGCATTGTTCCAATAATGAATGCACATGTATGATTTGAAAAAAACCCATCTAGAAAAGCATGTGTAGGGTAAATCCATAATGAACACACCATGTTTGATGAAATGCCAAGGTGAATACAGTGAGCTGTAAATTAAGAAATGCATGCCTAATAAATTCTGAATATTGCTAGGGCCTATGATAGTGTGTTTCCTGTTTTCCCTAAATGCTATGAATATTGAATTGCTTAATCTTTGACGCTGTATGTGTTGTGAAATTACCCAATGGTCATGTTTAAATTTAAATGCAAGTATGTACACGATTCCCACGAGCACGGCATGCATGGCATGATTTATCGAGGTTTTCAAGAACATGGTTAGAGGTGGGACATATCCTAAGATATGTTTTACCTCGCTTTTCACAAGAAGACAAGAACCAACATTCCACGAGGGGTCTCCCCTCACTCACAAGTGCATATCATGAAGAAGGGTCTCCCTTCCCTCGCAAGTACATACATATCATAAAGAAGGGTCTCCCTTCCCTCGCAAGTGCATTGCATAAAGAAGGGTCTCCCTTCCCTCTCAAGGCATCTCAAAAGGACATCTCACAAGGATATCTCACAAGTTACTTGATCACAAGCAAGCACGCATGACATGCATGACATGACACGACATACAAGAATCAAGCAACATAGACATGACAAGCTTCAAGTACAAAAAGATATTTCAAGTCAAGTCAAGTGCACAATGTTTCAAGAGGATTTATCGGTTTTCTACGAATTACAGGCATGATTATAAACTGCTTTACTTCCTTGTATGATGTGAATTATTTCCGTTTGACATATATGAATTGCTCCTGATTATGTATTGCTATTTCTATGCTATAATTGTTGGTTAGTATTTAGTACCCGCTGAGTATTCCATGCTCAGCCGTACTTCTTATGTCGGCAGGTTCTGAGGGAGCTGCTGCTCCATTTGATGTTTGTGCTCCTGGTCCATGGGTGGAAGAGGAGTACGTCGAGGAGCCCTTGGAGGAACCTCCCGTAGAGGGTTACCAATAGGTGGTTGTAGATTCTGAGTGGATTAGCTGTGGGTGAGATGAGAGTTAGATTTTTGTATTTTGGCGGGCATGTCCGCACTTTCTTTTGGAGACTTTTTGTATAAACTTGGATTTGCGTATGTATATACATAGAGGTTTGGTAGTCTTTCGCTGTGCTATATTAGAGTATGTTTCCGCTGTTTTTGTCCTCTATTGTATATGCTCTGTGGGTTTTGCAGGTTAGTCGTCAAGCAAGTCATGATTAGTCGTCCAAAGTTCACTCTAACTCTTAGGGTGGGTTTTGGGGCGCGACAGAAGTGGTATCAGAGTTTAGGCTTTAGGTCTCTAGGGTCACTTAGAATCTTATACCACGCTTGACAAGAGCATATGTTGGGAAAAAGTTAGGAAGAAAATAAGTCGGAAGAGAGTCTTGATCCAAGTGTAAGACTAAAACCTTAGTCTTAGTCGAAAATGGTTGCTTAAACCAAGTACGGGTCTTAAGTACGCTAGAACACTAAAGTATAAGTATAATGTGATGAATACTCTGATGACTTGGTGATGTGTATTAGTATTATATAACTAATACAAATTGAATTATTGTGAAATGGCATTGAAATAAACTGTGGTTTCAAGTTAGACTCATGTGGTGCTATTGTTCTCAGGACTTTAGTCATAAGACGGAACACACGGGGTCGTGGACCACATACCAGAGCTTCCTCTTCTTCACGGGATGAGGATGAGCAGCCGGACCTCTCTCAGGTCTTAGGCTCTATTGCTGAGACACTCGCCATACTGGCGGCTCGGCAAGCTATACCATCATCGGCGGCACCTACTCCACCGCCCGCAGCTCCAGTACATCGTACCGCTGGAGTTGAGGCATTCAGGAGATTGAGGCCTCCACCCTTCCATGGGAGTGTGGACCCTCTTGCTGCGGAGGCATGGATCCTCCAAATGGAGAAGATCTTTACGGTTCTCTCACCTACAGAGGAGGAGAGAGTAGCATGGGCAGCTTTCATGCTAGAGGGTGAAGCCCACCATTGGTGGTTGTCCGCATTGAGGACACGAGATTTGACCATGCAGGGTCAACTTTGGACATGGGAAGAGTTCAAGGATACTTTTTACAAGAAGTATTTTCCTATCGGTGCACGGGAAAAGAAAGAGAGAGAATTCATCAACCTTGAGCAAGGTTTGATGTCGGTGGCACAATACGAGGCCAAGTTCTCCGAGTTGTCGAGATTTGCGCCTCATATGGTTGCTACTGAGGCAATGAAGGCGAGGAGATTTGAGCAAGGGTTCAAGGATGTGATTATGGAGAAGGTGTCCGTTTTCAGGCATACTACCTACCCTGAGGTAGTAGACAAGGCCTTATTGGTCGAGGCCAATTCGGAGACAGTGTCCAAGAAGAGGGAGTTGGCGAGAAGCCAAGCTAGTAGTTCAGCACCTCCAGAGAGGCGGACTCGTTATCAGTATGCGTGGCCAGCACCATCGATGAGGCCTTCTTATGCGCCTCCAGCTCTACGGCAGTATGTGCCTCAGGCGCCGAGACCTCAGGCTCTTCCAGCCCCACGGCCTGTTGCACCTCAGACGATGAGGTATGCGCCACCTCCGGTCCCTCCGACTTATACACACGAGGTCTGCACTTCATGCGGCAAAAGACATCCGGCAGGAGATTGTCGAAGAGCATCTGGTGGATGTTACCATTGCGGTCGCCAGGGCCACGTGATCAGGGATTGCCCTAGTCGGTATTTACCAGGCCAGTCTCAGGGGATTAGTCCACCAGCACGCCCAGCAGGATCATATCAGGCGTCATCTCAGACTACCCGGTCTACACCACAGTCTCGCCAGGCGAACCAGGGGTGAGTTTTTGCCTTGACAGAGGGTGATGCACTTGCATCTGACGATGTGGTGCAAGGTACGCGTTTGGAGTTATCTTCTTTATTCGTGATGGTTATGTTATGTTTTATTCCATGTGTACGTACTTGAAATGTTATATATGTATATATACCTACATGTATACACTGTTGATGCATGGATTGACGTAACTAGTTAAAATTTCAGGAGCCCTACTAGTCAATGAGTGTTTGGCTTGAGTGTTGATTGATACCGGGTCTACTCATTCATTTGTCTCGCCGAGTTTTTCAGAAGGCTTTTCTGTAGAGCCAAGTCAGCTAGAACTGGAGTTAGCCATTTCGACTCCTCTCGGCAAAACAGTATTGGCAGATAAAGTGTATGGAGATAGTGTGGTCCAAGTTGGGAGCCACGAGTTGGCGGTTGATCTCATCGTCCTTGGATTCCAAGACTTCGATGTTATATTGGGAATGGATTGGTTAGCAGCACATCATGGGCATGTAGCTTGCTTTGAGAAAATGGTACTCTTCAAGCCGGTAGAAGGAAAACCATTTCACTTTCGAGGGTTGAGAAGTAGAGACATTGCCCGCTTTGCGGCGTTGAGCTTAGCTAACCCTGAAGTAAAGGACTCATCGACTATTCCGGTTGTGAGTGAATTCCTGGATGTATTTCCAGAAGAGTTGCAGGATTGCCTCCAGATAGGGAGATTGAGTTTGTGATCAAGCTTGCACCAGGCACAGCTCCTGTTTTCAGAGCTCCATATAGAATGGCCCCTATTGAACTCAAGGAGTTGAAGACTCAGTTGGAGGAATTACAAGGCCTTGGTTTCATTCGACCAAGTGTCTCACCGTGGGGTGCCCCTGTGTTGTTTGCTAAGAAGAAAGATGGCTCGATGCGGATGTGTGTCGATTACCGACAATTGAACAAAGTCACTATAAAGAATAGGTATCCCTTGCCTAGGATTGACGACTTGTTCGATCAGTTGAAGGGAGCGAGATTTTTCTCAAAGATAGATCTTCGATCGGGTTATCACCAGTTGAAGATTAAGGCGGAAGATGTTCCCAAAACTGCATTCAGGACTCGGTATGGACACTACGAGTTCTTGGTAATACCTTTTGGACTCACGAACGCGCCGGCAGCCTTTATGGATTTGATGAACCGGGTGTTCCGGCCACACCTCGATAGGTGCGTGATTGTATTTGTGGATGACATCTTGGTCTATTCCCAGACACGGGAAGATCACGCACGCGACCTATGCCTTGCCTTGGAAATGCTAAGAGAACACAAGCTATACGCCAAACTTAGCAAGTGTGAGTTTTGGTTGGAAGAGGTGGCATTCCTAGGCCACGTGGTTTCTGCAGAAGGTATCTCGGTGGATCCGAAGAAGATCGAAGCAGTTATGAGTTGGGCGAGGCCCAAGAGTGTTACTGAGATACGTTGTTTTCTTGGATTGGCAGGCTACTACAGGAGATTCGTAGAGGGTTTCTCTAGCCTTGCAGCACCACTCACTTACCTGACAAGGAAGAACGCCAAGTTTGTATGGAGTGATAAGTGCGAGATCAGTTTCACGGAACTGAAGAAGAGGCTTACTACAGCCCCGGTCCTTACTGTGCCATCTGGACCTTATGGGTATGAGGTGTATAGCGATGCCTCACACGTTGGACTTGGGTGTGTACTCATGCAGCACAAGAAAGTCATTGCCTATGCATCAAGGCAGTTGAAGGAGCATGAGAAGAATTATCCCGAGCATGACTTGGAGCTTGCGGCTGTCGTGTTTGCACTTAAGATCTGGCGTCACTACTTTTATGGGGTGGAGTTCTATGTGTTCACTGATCACAAGAGTCTCAAGTATCTCTTTTCCCAAAAGGAGCTGAATTTAAGGCAAAGGCATTGGATGGAATTTCTGAAGGACTATGATTGTACCATTCAATACCACCCGGGCAAAGCAAATGTAGTGGCTGATGCTTTGAGTAGAAGACCTCAAGGGTTGTTAGCACACATGTTGGTTCAAGAATGGAAGCTACTAGAAGATTTGGCAAATCTGGACATCAGTGTGAATAATTCTGTCCGTGGTCCTACCTTGGCAAATGTTACGGTTCGGCCGTACATTATAGATTTGATCCAAGAACATCAAGCCATGGATGCTGAATTGTTGGCTTATCGGGACAAGGAAGTTGCTAAGGGTAGTGAGGACTTCTCTCTCACTAGTCGAGGTGCTATCACATTCAAGGGAAGACTGTGCGTCCCAGCCAATGCAGATCTTCAAAGAGAGATTTTGGATGAAGCACACCGTTCGAAGTACACAGTGCATCCAGGGGGTACAAAGATGTACCGGAACCTCAAGAGTCACTTTTGGTGGCGGAATATGAAGTGGGATGTTGCAGAATATGTGGCACGGTGCTTAGTGTGCCAACAGGTGAAAGCAGAACACATGCGACCCGCCGGTCTATTGCATTCTCTTCCTATTCCTGAGTGGAAATGGGAGAACATATCCATGGATTTCATAGTTGGCTTGCCAAAGACGGCAAGGGGCTCAGATGCGATATAGGTAGTAGTGGATCGTTTGACAAAGTCCGCTCATTTCTAACCCTACCGAACCACTTTCAACTCAAGTCAGTTGGCTGCACTTTACATCAAGGAAGTAGTTAGACTACATGGGGTGCCAGTCAGTATTGTGTCAGATCGGGATCCAAGATTCACGTCAAGATTTTGGAAAAGTTTCCAAGAGGCTATGGGTTCCCAACTTGATTTCAACACCGCCTTTCATCCACAAACGGATGGAAAAACCGAGAGAGTGAACCAAGTCATTGAAGACATGCTTCGAGCTTGTATGTTGGATTTCAGAGGCAGTTGGGAAGAGCACTTGCCTTTGGTTGAATTCGCCTATAATAACAACTATCAGGCAAGTATTCAAATGGCACCATTTGAAGCCTTGTATGGGCGAAGTTGTAGGTCTCCTCTCTATTGGGATGAGGTAGGAGAAAGGAAAGTGCTTGGTCCGGAGTTGATTGAGCAAACTGCAAACACAGTTAAAATCATCCGGGATCGATTGAAACCCGCTCAAGATCGCCAGAAAAGTTATGCGGACACATGCCGTAGGGACTTAGAATTTCATGTAGGGGATCAAGTTTTTGTGAAGGTATCTCCTAGCAAAGGGATCATGAGATTTGGGAAGCGAGGCAAGCTCAGTCCTCGGTACGTTGGGCCTTTTGAGATTATCACCCGAGTTGGTGAGGTTGCTTACAGGGTAACTCTCCTACCTCACATGGCTGCAGTTCATAACGTCTTCCATGTGTCTATGCTTCGGAAGTACATTCCGGATCCTTCGCATGTCATAGACTTGGAACAGTTGGAGATTCGAGAGGACCTCCCCTTGATTGAAAAGCCAGTTCAGATTTTGGATCGAAGAGATCAAGTGCTTCGCAACAAGACAATCCCTTTGGTTCTTGTGCAATGGCAACACCATGCTCGGGAAGAAGCTACATGGGAGCGTGAAGCCGAAGTCAAAGCAAAGTACCCAGAATTACTTGAATGAGTTTCTGTGTGAATTCTGTATATGACTTGTAATGTTCTTTTTGAATTGTAATGCAAGTAGTGTCTGAAATTTCGAGGATGAAATTTTTGTAAGGGGGGGAGGATGTAAGCCCCAGACTTTTTCATGCTTAAAACATGACACCTTCGTTGTCATTTTTCTTTCTAAGAGGTATAATTAATTAATAAGGAAGAAATTGGGAATTTTGAAATGTCAGAATTGTTCCTCTTCGAAGTACGAACACAACGCAAGTTGAATCGTCAAAATCGGATGAACGAGTCAAAAGATATGGCCAAAACAGTCTGAACCTGTAGGAAAACGTAGCTCGATTATGCACTGAGGACGTAGCTCGGAAGGCACTAAGGACGTGCTCTGACGTAGTACCCTAATAACGTATACATTGTGCATCCGCCGTGCAGATCACCACGGGTACGTTGTGCAGCTGACAACGTGTACGTTGTATATCCACAACGGACAACGTGTTCGGCACTATTCACAACGGACAACGAGTAGCACTATTCACAGCGGACAACGAGTGGCGCTATTCACAACGGACAACGAGTAGCACTATTCACAACGGACAACGAGTGGCGCTATTCACAACGGACAACGAGTAGCACTATTCACAACGGACCACGAGTGGCGCTATTCACAACGGACAACGAGTAGCACTATTCACAGCGGACAACGAGTGGTGCTATTCACAACGGACAACGAGTAGCACTATTCACAACGGACCACGAGTGGCGCTATTCACAACGGACAACGAGTAGCACTATTCACAACGGACCACGAGTGGCGCTATTCACAACGGATAACGAGTAGCACTATTCACAACGGACAACGAGTGGCACTATTCACAGCACAACGAGTGGCACTATTCACAGCATCACGTGTTCAGCACTGTCCACAACTCAACGTGTTCAGCGTTGGTGTTTTACAGTAATCCCAGTAAGGATAGTATGGTCTTTTGTCGGGTCACTCTTACCTTAAGAGTTTAACCCGAGCCTTTAGGGCATCATTCGACACTTAGAGAGTTTGAGAGAATAGAAGGAAGAGGAGAAGGCGATTCCAACCTAGGGTTTCCATTTGGGAGAGAAATCAAAGGGGTTTTGAGACCCTAGATCACTCCCAGTCCGGTTTTTCTTCAAGATCTTGGCCCAAGCTCGTGCGAAGCTCGTGTTCCAAGCTAGGGCAGCAACTTACAGTCGTTGGAAGAGGGATTTCTTCCTCATCTCTTCAAGGTCGGTACTTTTTACTACCCTCCTAGTTATAGTTCCTCTTTCCCCTTCTCTTCTTTTGATTTTCTTTCATTTACACATGTGCTATGAGATGGATGAATGGTGAATGGAGAATGGTAAATGGTGAATGGTGAATGGAGATGGAATAGGCGATTGGATGCCAATGGTTATCTGTGATGAACAAATGGGGAAGGGCATTGTTCCAATAATGAATGCACATGTATGATTTGAAAAAAACCCATCTAGAAAAGCATGTGTAGGGTAAATCCATAATGACCACACCATGTTTGATGAAATGCCAAGGTGAATACAGTGAGCTGTAAATTAAGAAATGCATGCCTAATAAATTCTGAATATTGCTAGGGCCTATGATAGTGTGTTTCCTGTTTTCCCTAAATGCTATGAATATTGAATTGCTTAATCTTTGACGCTGTATGTGTTGTGAAATTACCCAATGGTCATGTTTAAATTTAAATGCAAGTATGTACACGGTTCCCAGGAGCACGGCATGCATGGCATGATTTATCGAGGTTTTCAAGAACATGGTTAGAGGTGGGACATATCCTAAGATATGTTTTACCTCGCTTTTCACAAGAAGACAAGAACCAACATTCCACGAGGGGTCTCCCCTCACTCACAAGTGCATATCATGAAGAAGGGTCTCCCTTCCCTCACAAGTACATACATATCATAAAGAAGGGTCTCCCTTCCCTCGCAAGTGCAATGCATAAAGAAGGGTCTCCCTTCCCTCTCAAGGCATCTCAAAAGGACATCTCACAAGGATATCTCACAAGTTACATGATCACGTGCAAGCACGCATGACATGCATGAAATGACACGACATACAAGAATCAAGCAACATAGACATGACAAGCTTCAAGTACAAAAAGATATTTCAAGTCAAGTCAAGTGCACGATGTTTCAAGAGGATTTATCGGTTTTCTACGAATTACAAGCATGATTATAAACTGCTTTACTTCCTTGTATGATGTGAATTATTTCCGTTTGACATATATGAATTGCTCCTGATTATGTATTGCTATTTCTATGCTATAATTGTTGGTTAGTATTTAGTACCCGCTGAGTATTCCATGCTCAGCCGTACTTCTTATGTCGGCAGGTTCTGAGGGAGCTGCTGCTCCATTTGATGTTTGTGCTCCTGGTCCATGGGTGGAAGAGGAGTACGTCGAGGAGCCCTTGGAGGAACCTCCCGTAGAGGGTTACCAATAGGTGGTTGTAGATTCTGAGTGGATTAGCTGTGGGTGAGATGAGAGTTAGATTTATGTATTTTGGCGGGCATGTCCGCACTTTCTTTTGGAGACTTTTTGTATAAACTTGGATTTGCGTATATATATACATAGAGGTTTGGTAGTCTTCCGCTGTGCTATATTAGAGTATGTTTCCGCTGTTTTTGTCCTCTATTGTATATGCTCTGTGGGTTTTGCAGGTTAGTCGTCAAGCAAGTCATGATTAGTCGTCCAAAGTTCACTCTAACTCCTAGGGTGGGTTTTGGGGCGCGACAGTAGTAAAAAGCACCGACCTGAAGAAATGAGGAAGAAACCCTCTTCCAAAACGACTGTGTAGTTGTACCCCTAGCTTGGATCGCTAGCTCCACGAATGCCTGAACCGAAATCTTGAAGAAAACGGGCTTGAGGTTGATCTAGGGTTTCAAACCCTTTGATTTCTCTCCCAAATGGAAACCCTAGGTTGGAATCGCCTTCTCCTCTTTCTTCTATTCTCTCAAACTCTCTAAGTGTCGAATGATGCCCTAAAGGCTTGGGTTAAACTCTTAAGGTAAGAGTGACCCGACAAAAGACCATACTACCCTTACTGGGATTACTGTAAAAACACCAATGCTGAACACGTTGAGTTGTGGACAGTGCTGAACACGTAACGCTGTGAATAGTGCCACTCGTGGTGCTGTGAATAGTGCCACTCGTTGTGCTGTGAATAGTGCCACTCGTTGTGCTGTGAATAGTGCCACTCGTTGTCCGTTGTGAATAGTGCCACTCGTTGTGCTGTGAATAGTGCCACTCGTTGTCCGTTGTGAAGGGTGCCAAGCCCGTTGTCACGTCGTGTCGTGCACAGTGCTGAGCTCGTTGTCCGTTGTGAACAGTGCTCGTTGTCCGTTGTCTTATAGTGCCGAACACGTTGTCCGTGGTGGATAGTGCCGAACACGTTGTGCTGTTGTGTTGTGTACAACGTGCCCGTGGTGATGTACAACGTACACGTTGTCAGCTGCACGACGTACCCGTCGTCTGTTGCACCACGGATGCACAACGTGTACGTCATCAGAGTACGTCCTTAGTGTCTAACCAAGTTACGTCCTTAGCGCCTTAACCGAGCTACGTCCTTAGCGCCTAACGAGCTACGTGCTCAGTGCATAACCGAGCTACGTTTTCCTACGGTTCAGACCGTTTTGGCCATATCTTTTGACTCGTTCGTCCGATTTTGACGATTCAACTTGCGTTGTGTTCGTACTTCGAAGAGGAACAATTCTGACATTTCAAAATTTCCAAATTCTTCCTCATTTATTAATCATACCTTTTAAAAAGGCAAGATGAAAACGAAAGTGTCATGTATTAAGCATGAAAAAGTTTGGGGCTCAACATCCTCCCCCCCTTACAAAATTTCGTCCTCGAAATTCAGACACTACTTGCATTACAAATCAAAAAGAACATTACAAGTCATATACAGACTTCACACAGAAACTCATTCAAGTAGTTCTGGGTACTTTGCTTTGACTTTGGCTTCACGCTCCCATGTAGCTTCTTCCCGAGCATGGTGTTGCCATTGCACAAGAACCAAAGGGATTGTCTTTGTCGCGCCTCAAAACCCACCCTAGGAGTTAGAGTGAACTTTGGACGACTAATCATGACTTGCTTGACAACTAACTTGCAAAACCCACAGAGCATATAAAATAGAGGACAAAAACAGCGGAAACATACTCTAATATAGCACAGCGGAAGTCTAAACAAACCTCTATGTATATACATAATCAATCCAAGTTTATACAAAAGAATCCAAAAGAAAGTGCGGACATGCCCGCCAAAATACATAAATTTGACTCTCGTCTCACCCACAGCTAAACCACTCAGAATCTACAACCACCTATGGGTAACCCTCTACTGGAGGTTCCTCCAAAGGCTCCTCGACATACTCCTCTTCCACCCATGGGCCAGGAGCACAAACATCAAATGGAGTAGCAGCTCCCTCAGAACCTGCCGACATAAGAAGTACGGCTGAGCATGGAATACTCGGCGGGTACTGAATACTAACCAACAATTATAGCATAAACATGGCAATACATAATCAGGAGCAATTCATATTTGTCACAAGGAAACAATTTATATCATACAAGGAAGTAAAGCAGTTTATAATCATGCTTGAAACTCGTAGAAAACCGATAAATCCTCTTGAAAACATCGTGCACTTGACTTGACTTGAAATATCTTTTCGTACGTGAAAGCTTGTCTTGTCTATCTTGCTTGATTCTTGTATGTCATGTCATGTCATGCATGCTTGCTTGTGATCATGTAACTTGTGAGATGCACTTGTGAGATGCCTTGAGAGGGAAGGGAGACCCTTCTTTATGCAATGCACTTGCGAGGGAAGGGAGACCCTTCTTTATGATATGTATGTACTTGCGAGGGAAGGGAGACCCTTCTTTATGATATGCACTTGTGAGTGAGGGGAGACCCCTCGTGGAATGTTGGTTCTTGTCTTCTTGTGAAAAGCGAGGTAAAACATATCTTAGGATATGTCCCACCTCTAACCATGTTCTTGAAAACCTCGATAAATCATGCCATGCATGCCGTGCTCGTGGGAACCGTGTACATACTTGCATTTAAATTTAAACATGACCATTGGGAAATTTCACAATACATACAGCATCAAAGATTAAGCAATTCAATATTCATAGCATTTAGGGAAAACAGGAAACACACTATCATAGGCCCTAGCAATATTCAGAACTTATTAGGCATGCATTTCTTAATTTACAGCTCACTGTATTCACCTTGGCATTTCATCAAACATGGTGTGTTCATTATGGATTTACCCTACACATGCTTTTCTAGATGGGTTTTTCTCAAATCATACATGTAAATTCATTATTGGAACAATGCCCTTCCCCATTTGTTCATCACACATAACCATTGGCATCCAATCGCCTATTCCATCTCCATTCACCATTCACCATTTACCATTCTCCATTCACCATTCATCCATCTCATAGCACATGTGTAAATGAAAGAAAATGAAGAGAAAAGAAGGGGAAAGAGGAACTATAACTAGGAGGGTAGTAAGAAGTACCGACCCTGAAGAAGTGAGGAAGAAACCCTCTTCCAAACGACTGTGTAGCGCTGCCCTAGTTTGAGGAACGCTCTCCACAAGTGCTTGAGCCGAGATCTTGAAGAAAAAACCGGACTGGAAGTGATCTAGGGTCTCAAAACCCTTTGATTTCTCTCCAAAATGGAAACCCTAGGTTGGAATCGCCTTCTCCCCTTTCCCCTATTCTCCCAAACTCTCTAAGTGTCGAATGATGCCCTAAAGGCTCGGGTTAAACTCTTAAGGTAAGAGTGAACTGATCAAAAGACCGTAATACCCTTACTGGGATTTCTGAAATGATGCGAGGACCGTGAATAGTGCCCACTCGTTGTGCGGTGAACAGTACCCACTCGTGGTGCTGTGAACAGTGCCAACTCGTTGTGCCGTGAACAGTGCCAACTCGTGGTGCTGTGAACAGTGCCAACTCGTGGTGCTGTGAACAGTACCCACTCGTTGTGCTATGAATAGTGTCAACTCGTGGTGCTTGTGAATAGTGCCAACTCGTGGTGCTTGTGAATAGTGCCAACTCGTGGTGCTTGTGAATGGTGCCACTCGTTGTGCTGTGAATAGTGCCACTCGTTGTCCGTTGTGAAAGGTGCCGAGCCCGTTGTCACGTCGTGTCGTGCACAGTGCTGAGCTCGTAGTCCGTTGTGAACAGTGTTGAACACGTTGTGTTGTGAACAGTGCTCGTTGTCCGTTGTCTTATAGTGCCGAACACGTTGTCCGTGGTGGATAGTGCCGAACACGTTGTCCATTGTTGATAGTGCCGAACACGTTGTCCGTGGTGGGTAGTGCCGAACACGTTGTCCATGGTGGGTATACAACGTACACGTTGTCAGCTGCACGACGTACCCGTCGTCTGTTTCACCACGGATGCACAACGTATACGTCATCAGAGTACGTCCTTAGTGTCTAACCGAGCTACGTCCTTAGCGCCTTACGAGCCACGTCCTTAGCGCCTTACGAGCTATGTCCTTAGCGCCTTACGAGCTAGTTTGGCTACAGGCCCAGACTGTTTTGGCCATATCTTTTGACTCGTTCGTCCGATTTTGACGATTCAACTTGCGTTGGGTTCGTACTTCGAAGAGAAACATTTCTGATGTTTCAAAAATTCCAATTTCTTCCTTATTGATTAATTATACCTCTTAGAAAGCAAAATGACAACGAAAGTGCCATGTTTTAAGCATGAAAAAGTCTGGGGCTCTACATCCTCCCCCCCTTACAAAAATTTCATCCTCGAAATTCAGACGATACTAGCATTACAAATCAAAACAGAACAGTACAAGTCATATACAAACTTCATACAGAAATTCATTCAAATAATTCTGGGTACTTTGCTTTGACTTCGGCTTCACGCTCCCACATAGCTTCTTCCCGAGCATGGTGTTGCCATTGCACAAGAACTAAAGGGATTCTTGTTGCGAAGCACTTGATCTCTTCAATCCAAAATCTGAACTGGCTTTTCAATCAAGGTGAGGTCCTCTCGAATCTCCAACGGTTCCAAGTCTATGACATGCGAAGGATCCGGAATGTACTTCCGAAGCATAGACACATGGAAGACGTTATGAACTGCAGCTATATGAGGTGGAACAGCTACTCGATAAGCAACTTCACCAACCCGTGTAATAATCTCAAAAGGCCCAACATACCGAGGACTGAGCTTGCCTCGCTTCCCAAATCTCATGATCCCTTTGCTAGGAGATACTTTCACAAAAACTTGATCCCCTACTTGAAATTCCAAGTCCCTACGGCGTGTGTCCGCATAACTTTTCTGGCGATCTTGAGCGGCTTTCAATCGATCCCGGATGATCTTAACTGTGTTTGCAGTTTGCTCAATCAACTCCGGACCAAGCACTTTCCTTTCTCCTACCTTATCCCAATAGAGAGGAGACCTACAACTTCGCCCATACAAGGCCTCAAATGGTGCCATTTGAATACTTGCCTGATAGCTGTTATTATAGGCGAACTCAACCAAAGGCAAGTGCTCTTCCCAACTGCTTCTGAAATCAAACATACAAGCTCGAAGCATGTCTTCAATGACTTGGTTCACTCTCTCGGTTTGTCCATCCGTTTGTGGATGAAAGGCGGTGCTGAAATCAAGTTGGGAACCCATAGCCTCTTGGAAACTTTTCCAAAATCTTGACGTGAATCTTGGATCCCGATCTGACAGAATACTGACTGGCACCCCATGTAGTCTAACTACTTCCTTGATGTGTAGTGCAGCCAACTGACTTGAGTTGAAAGTGGTTCGGTAGGGTAAGAAATGAGCGGACTTTGTCAAACGATCCACTACTACCCATATCGCATCTGAGCCCCTAGCCGTCTTTGGCAAGCCAACTATGAAGTCCATGGATATGTTCTCCCATTTCCACTCGGGAATCTGAAGGGAATGCAATAGACCGGCGGGTCGCATGTGTTCTGCTTTCACCTGTTGGCACACTAACCACCGTGCTACATATTCCGCAACCTCCCTCTTCATATTCCGCCACCAAAAGTGACTCTTGAGGTTCTGGTACATCTTTGTACCCCCTGGATGCACTGTGTACTTCGAACGGTGTGCTTCATCCAAAATCTCTCTCCGAAGATCTGCATTGGCTGGGACGCACAGTCTTCCCTTGAATGTGATAGCACCTCGACTATTGAGAGAGAAGTCCTCACTACCCTTAGCAACTTCCTTGTCCCGATAATCCAACAATTCAGCATCCGTGGCTTGGTATTCTTGGATCAAGTCTATAATGTATGGCTGAACCGTGACATTTGCCAAGATAGGACTACGGACAGAGTCATTCACACTAATGTCCAGATTTGCCAATTCTTCTAGTAGCTTCCATTCTTGAACCGACATGCGTGCTAACAACCCTTGAGGTCTTCTACTCAAAGCATCAGCCACTACATTTGCTTTACCCGGGTGGTATTGAATGGTACAATCATAGTCCTTCAGAAATTCCATCCAACGCCTTTGCCTTAGATTCAGCTCCTTTTGGGAAAAGAGATACTTGAGACTCTTGTGATCAGTGAACACATAGAACTCCACCCCATAAAGGTAATGACGCCAAATCTTAAGTGCAAACACGACTGCTGCAAGCTCCAAGTCGTGCGTGGGATAATTCTTCTCATGCTCCTTCAATTGCCTTGATGCATAGGCAATGACTTTCTTATGCTGCATGAGTACACACCCAAGTCTAACGTGTGAGGCATCACTATACACCTCATACCCATAAGGTCCAGATGGCACAGTAAGGACAGGGGTTGTAGTAAGCCTCTTCTTCAGTTCCGTGAAACTGATCTCGCACTTATCACTCCATACAAACTTGGCGTTCTTCCTTGTCAGGTAAGTGAGTGGTGCTGCAAGGCTAGAGAAACCCTCTACGAATCTCCTGTAGTAGCCTGCCAATCCAAGAAAACTACGTATCTCAGTAACACTCCTGGGCCTCGCCCAACTCATAACTGCTTCGATCTTCTTCGGATCCACCGAGATACCTTCTGCAGAAACCACGTGGCCTAGGAATGGCACCTCTTCCAACAAAACTCACACTTGCAAAGTTTGGCGTATAGCTTGTGTTCTCTTAGCATTTCCAAAGCAAGGCATAGGTCGCGTTTGTGATCTTCCTGTGTCTGGGAATAGACCAAGATGTCATCCACAAATACAATCACGCACCTATCAAGGTGTGGCCGGAACACCCGGTTCATCAAATCCATAAAGGCTACCGGCGCGTTCGTGAGTCCAAAAGGCATTACCAAGAACTCGTAGTGTCCATACCGAGTCCTGAATGCAGTTTTGGGAACATCTTCCGCCTTAATCTTCAACTGGTGATAACCCGATCGAAGGTCTATCTTTGAGAAAAATCTCGCTCCCTTCAACTGATCGAACAAGTCGTCAATCCTAGGCAAGGGATACCTGTGACGCCCCGAACCCGCGCCAAGGGAATCAAGTTCCGAGACGCGTGTCCGTTCGTCAAATCATGCAAGCGGAAGACTTTACCCGCAAAAATGCGGGAAATTTAAACATTTATCAGATGCTCCCAAAAAGCAAATAATACCTGTCATCACAATAGCCATCATACAAACCATATACCTGTATTATTTACATCAAGTTTGTTTTACAAAAGTAGGCGCCTCTATCACGCCAGGTACAACTTGTACAAGCTTCCAAAATGTCCAGATAGACTTTTCACTTACTGGTCAGCAGCTCCAAGATCTGCTGACACAAAAAGTCAGTGAGCTATGAAGCCCAATAAAACCACAATCCTTCTAAACTATTTTCCACATAATAACACGCATCAATAATGATATAATAAGCAGTTCAATTTGCATGTTACAGTAAAATAGAACAGTATAATAAGCAGTTCAAGGTCACTTAGGGTTACGTCACCCTAACAGAGGTTCCCGACCTCACATTACTTTCCAATTATGAGGTTCAGTTATGAATGTATTATATTACCAAATTATCGTTTCAATCATCAATCATGTTTCATTTCGAGTCCTAAGACTCTATTAATTGGCCACAGCCCACAAATGTTTAGCTTAAAGTCTCTAAATCATAACCATAATACATTGAGTTATTTAGACTCACACACGCTGTTCCGGCTTTCACCCGAACATGACAAAACCTTGGGTATACCAACCCAACTCACCTGGAATCCGATGATTCCATACCGAACTATGAGTCCACCAACTCAAACAAATACACCAACTCTGAGTATACCAACTCAGACCACTTCGTATCCGAAGCTTACACACACAACATGGGCATTCACCCAATAAGGACATATTTTTCCTTTCAATTGACTGGCCACATCTACCGTGTATTCGCCGCCATCGCCCTGGGTATCAGTTATGAAGGAACCCCGACCAACCTGCCTACCGTCATCTTCTGGCTAGTCTACGGAGGAACCCCGACATCTATACCAATGCCGACATCTCCTGACGTTCCACCAAGAAGGGACCACGAAAGACACGGTGCTGACATCTTCTAACCCACCCAGAGAGGAACCCCGGACTATACACTATCTGATGTTTAGCCACTTTAAACTGCCTAGGACTCCGACACCTCCTGACTACCAGTCACGGAGGAACCACGAGCCATGCAGGACACCGCCACTCCTGACTTAGTCCAAGTGGCACCACGGACGACCTAGACAAACAGACCGACATCTCTCGACTATCAGTCACGGAGGAACCCCGGGCTTTACTGGGCACCGTCTCTCCTGACCTAGTCAAAGAGGAACCACAGACTATACTTAACCCTGGTTAGATTTTCTAACCACAGGTTAACCCCAGTTAACCCAAGCCTCGTTTGATTAACTGAAATACTTGGGCCTCGCGCCCGTGAACCAACTCCGGTAACACACCGTCCCGTTAGGGAACGTTTTCAAGCTAATGGATGTCTCCATAGCCTTACAAGACATGCAAAACAACTTTTCGTCACCCTAGGGTGGCGATACAATTTACCCGGGACCCGATCTGGGCTCCCTGAAGGACCACATAAAATCACAACATCACATAGGGGTCTCCTCCCCTTTTTCTTTCACGTCAAAAGACATGCATATACATCACATGAAATAATATAGCAAAATAAGCGGAAAGAAAAGAGAGGGGTTTTACCGTTTCACGTGTTTCGAGGCCTCGTAGGCAAAAACGGATGTCACCAATGCGTTCTCAACGACGATCAACCCCGAGGTAGAGCGCATGCAACTTTCTCTCTCCACTTTCTCTCTCTACCTTTTTCTCTCTCTCTCTACATGTAAAACGAGACGCCGGAGTGAAAATCGAACGCCGCCAACGCGTCGGGGACGCCGAAAAACCTCAAGGAGACCTCCCTTTCCCTTTCTCTCTCTTCCTTTCTCTCTCCTCTTTCTCTCTCTTCCTTTCTCTCTCCTCACTTTTTCTCTCTCTAAAATCTGTTGTGGCAGATTTTTTTTTTTTTTTCTTTTCTACTATTGCAAAATGTGAGATTGCAAGGGGCTGTCCCCTATTTATAATACAAGGGTCATGTGCCATGCACATGACCTCCATTAATGGTCCCCGTTGACCAAGTCAACGGGTTGACCATTTGACTATTATTTCGTATTTTTTCGCATATACGGCCTACGTAATCCTACTTAATGACATCCGATTTTGACGAAACTTTAGGTGACCGAACTTGGGGCAGTCCGACACCTACTGTAAAAATTTTGGGAAAAAATACTGAGTTTTGACAGCTGCACTTTAGTCCGGAAGAAAATTGCAAAACCCACTAATTTTCTGATTTCGGACACAAAACACGCTGTCGCTTTTTCGTTTGAGATAACTAACTGCCGTGACGACAGACATTAGTCCCCACGGCCGACCGACACGCGTTAGTGCTAACCGCACGGATTTCTATTAGGATCTCCAATAGATATTAGGTCCCACTTAATTTCTAGAAATATGGAAATTTCCCGTTTCTCTCAATTTTATCACACATAATGGCCCCGCGGTCCCGCGAAATGATACTTGACGGAACCGATACGGTAGGGGTGTGTCCCGGCACACTGTGTGCGAATTTTTTGCCAAATGATACTGAGATTTCCTCGGTGCACTTCAACCCTGAGCAAAATCCCCTTCTTATTAATTTAACAATTAATTTACTAATTAACCTTCATTAAGGACCCATAAACACATAATTTTATTATATTAAAATTCCGGGTCGTTACAATCTCCCCTCCTTACAAAAATTTCATCCTCAAAATTTATATATACACTAGTCATCAAATAACTGAGGATGATTGCTTCTAATGACATCTTCAAGTTCCCATGTGGCTTCCTCTATGCTATGGTGTTCCCATAAAACTTTAACTAGCTTAATCGTTTTGTTTCGTAACACCTGTTCCTTGCGGAACAAAATTATCACTGGCTTTTCTTCAAAAGTTAAGTCCTCTCTGACTTGAATTGGTTCATATCGTATCATGTGCGAGGGATCATGTACATATTTTCTCAACATGGATATGTGGAATACATTGTGAACCCTTGCCAGCTCTGGTGGTAATGCCAAACGGTAGGCTACACCTCCTATTTTAGCCAAAATCTCAAAAGGTCCAATGAATCGCGGACTTAACTTTCCCCGCTTTCCGAATCGTACAATACCTTTTGATGGAGAGATTTTCAAGAAGACATGGTCGCCGACTTGAAACTCTAAGTCCCGACGCTTTCCATCTGCATAGCTTTTCTGTCGACTTTGTGCAGATAATAACCTCGATCGAATCAACTCGATCTTCTTTGTTGTTTCTTGCACCAACTCAGGTCCTAGTAGTTTACGTTCCCCTACTTCAGTCCAACATACTGGTGACCGACAACTCCTGCCATACAAGGCCTCGTAAGGAGCCATTTGAATACTTGCCTGATAACTGTTATTATATGCAAACTCGATCAATGGCAAGTGATCATCCCAGTTTCCTTGAAAGTCCAGACTGCAAGTGCGCATCATATCTTCTAGAGTTTGTATTGTGCGCTCAGACTGTCCATTGGTTTGCGGATGATAAGCTGTACTCATGTTTAGCTGCGTACCTAAAGCTTCTTGCAAGCTCCTCCAGAATCGGGAAGTAAATCGCGGATCGCGATCTGACACAATAGATACTGGCACACCATGCAGCTTCACAATCTCCTTGATGTACAACTTTGATAAATTTTCCAAGGTTATGGTATCCTTTATGGCAAGAAAGTGAGCCGACTTCGTCAATCGATCAACTATCACCCAAACGGCATCATGACCACTCCTTGTTTTTGGTAACCCCACCACAAAATCCATCGTAATGTGCTCCCATTTCCACTCGGGAATAGGCAATGAATTTAACAATCCAGGTGGTTTCTGATGTTCTGCCTTGACTTGCTGACAAACAAGACATCGAGATACATACTCTGCAATTTCTCTCTTCATGCCGTTCCACCAGTAGTTATTCTTCATATCCTGATACATCTTTGTACTTCCGGGGTGCACTGCAAAACGAGATCGATGTGCCTCATTGAGCAGTTCATTCTTCAACTCAGGATTTCTAGGCACACAGATTCGACCTTTGAATCGAAGTATTCCATCTTCAGATTCTTCAAAATCACCCATTTTTCCTTGAAGAATCTTATCTCTGATAACTTTGATCTCTTGATTTTCCAACTGTGCTTCTTGAATCTTTTGTAATAACACTGGCTAGGCCTGAATACTAGCCAACTTGGCACTATTACCCTGGACTCCTAGACTCAGATTCCAATTCTTGAATTCTTCGATCATCTTCCATCGCTCGGCCCTCATATATGCTACAGATCCAACTGTCTTTCTACTCAGGGCATCAGCAACCACGTTACCCTTACCAGGATGATACTGGATTACATAATCATAATCCTTCAAGAATTCCATCCATCTACGCTGTCGCATATTGAGTTCCTTTTGGGAGAATAGATACTTTAAACTCTTGTGATCACTATAGATCACCAACTTCTCTCCATAAAGATAATGTCTCCAAATTTTTAGTGCGAATACTACCGTAGCTAACTCCAGGTCATGCGTGGGATAATTCCGTTCGTGAATCTTGAGTTGTCTCGAACCATAAGCAATGACCTTTTTATTTTGCATTAAGACACAACCGAGTCCTTTACTGGAAGCATCGCAATACACCTCAAATCCTCCAGATCCTGAGGGAGTTGTCAATACTGGAGCGGTTGTTAATCTCTTCTTTAATTCTTGAAAGCTTCACTCCCGAGATGCCGTCCATTCAAACTTCACATCTTTCTTAGTCAATTCCGTTAATGGAGCTGCTATCTTCGAGAAACCTTCTACAAATCTGCGGTAGTGCCCAGCCAATCCCAGAAAACTTCGAACTTCAGTAATAGTGGATGGCCTTGCCCAATCGGTTACTGCCTGAATCTTGGAAGGATCAACAGATATTCCATTTCTTGACACAATATGTCCAAGAAAGGCTACTTCTTCCATCCAAAACTCGCACTTGGAGAACTTAGCATACAGCTGATTATCTCTTAATGTCTGTAGCGTAATCCTCAAGTGCTCAGCGTGCTTCTCATGACTAGGTGAGTACACCAAGATATCATCAATAAATACCACAATAAACTGATCCAAGTACGGCCTGAAAAGACGATTCATCAACTCCATAAAGGCCGTAGGCGCATTTGTCAGTCCAAAAGGCATCACCAAGAACTCGTAGTGACCATACCGAGTTCGGAATGCTGTCTTTTGAATATCTTCTTCTTTGACCCTCAATTGGTGATAGCCGGACCGTAAATCAATCTTGGAAAACACTTGGGCGCCTTGCAACTGATCAAATAGATCATCGATCCTGGGGAGAGGATACTTATTTTTGATCGTCGTTTGATTCAGCAGACGATAATCTATACACAGACGCAGACTCCCGTCTTTCTTTCGGACAAATAGCACCGGTGCTCCCCATGGTGAAACACTAGGACGGATCAAGCCCTTATCTAATAGGTCTTGCAATTGAATCTTCAGTTCTTGCAACTCAGCCGGAGCCATCCGATACGGTGTTTTAGATATCGAGTCTACACCCGGAGTAACATCGATTGTAAAATCGATTTCTCTAGTAGGAGGGAGTCCTGATAATTCATCAGGAAACACATCTCGAAACTCTCTGACCACCGGGGTATTCCCTAAAGTGTCATTTTCATCTTTATCGACCACCACTGCAGCTAAATACCCAGTACACCCCTTGTCTAGAAGGTGACATGCTTAATTGCGGATATTAGCTTGGGTGCTTGACCTCGGATAATCCCCTGCATTTCGAACTCTGGGATGTCCGGAATTCGAAATATCACTTTCTTGGCATTACAATCTACCACTGCATGGTAATTAGCCAACCAATCCATCCCTAGGATAACATCATAATCCTTCATGTCTAACACGATCAGATCTACTAACATCCGTACACTATTGACAAGTATGGGACACCTATCATAGACTGTTTTTATGCACAGAACTTTCCCTAATGGTGTAGATACAGACATCATGCTTTTGAGTGTATCAGGCTTGTAACTTATGTGTTTAGCAAAACGAGTAGAGACAAACGAATGTGTAGCACCAGTGTCAATCAAAGCATAAGCAGGTACTTGAAATACTAAAAGTTTACCTTCGATGACACCTTCGGTCTGCTGTGCCTCTTCCTGGGTAATTGCAAACACTCTTCCTTTTCCGCCTTCCAACGCTAGTGGTTGAGCCTTAGGGCAATCCTTCTTGAAGTGTCCAGGCTTTCCGCACTGGAAGCAAACCTTCGCTCTACAGTCCTTGGTCAAATGACCCTGACCACATTTCTCGCACTTAAGCCCCAATCTTCCTGTAGACCCTTGGTTTTTCATGTCCTCGAACTTTCTTTTCCCAGTAAACTGCCGGTTATTCTCCTTTATCCAGGGCTTCCCAACTGTCCCTTTGCCTTTGCCAGCACTAGACTGTGCCAGTTCTTCACGCACTCGCTCTACTCTGAGTGCTCTATCTAATATCTCTGAGAATGAGGTAAATCGTTGAGCTGCCAATTTCCCTCTGATAGCCGGCTTCAATCCTTCTTCAAATTTCTCAACCCTCCACTGCTCATCTTCGACAAATCTTGCAGCGAACCTCGAGAGTTGATTAAACTTTTGTTCATACTTCTAACCGACATGTTTCCTTGGGTCAGCTGAAGAAACTCCATTTCTTTCCTCTTTTCATCGACGCTGAAAAATAGCGCTCATAAAACAATTCAGTAAGTCTTGCCCAAGTCACAGGCCGCTGATGCGGTGGAACTGTCCTTTCCACTGTGGTCCACCAATGTTCCGCTTCTCCTTCAAGTAGAAAGATAGCGAACTCGGGCTTGTCATTTTCTGGCAAGGACATAGCCCTAAAAACTTTTTCCAGACTTCTGATCCAGTTCTCTGCCTTCAGCGGATCAGTCGTGCCCGAAAAGGCTGACGGTCCAAGCTTTAAACTTTTCCAATCGGGTCACATTCCCATGCTCTGGCATGGTAGCAATGGGGGTACGACTACTATTCCCATTTCCATTCATATTCTGGGCCTGTTGTTGCTGAATTAGGTTGGCTAGGGCTGTAATAGCCTCGAATGCCCCAGCCAAGGTATTCTCGGGTGCTCGTCGAGGTGGCATGATTCACCTATAATTATAGAATAACGAACTTTTAATAATAACGAAATGAAATGAAACTGAAATGCACTGAGAATTCGATATCCAAAAGAGACATTTCATTCATTTCATCTTTAATATATACAAAGCAACACTGTACAGTATATAGTACACCAGCGTATACAAAACATCAAGTAGCTGTACACATACAAAAAGTGATCTAATGATGGAAAGATCGAGTAGGGCATCTATTATATTCCAAAACCATACAGATGCGCTACAGTCTCCCCTCCTAACTCCCTACTCCTGCATCTAAACCTCAGTCGAGGTAGACGGACTACTCGCCTCCACCAACTTCTTCTTGTTCAGCTTACGGTTGTTCAAAATCTCACGATACTCTCATGTCGTAAGCCTCTTAGATGATAGGGGTGGAGGCATCCAACCAATCCATCCGGACTACGCCTAATATCTGTCAGTGCCCGCTTGACCTGCCTTAAAATCTCACGACGTACCCGAGACGGTACTGCAAGCTCCATCGGAGACGGGGGTGGCATCCAGGTAGTTCCGTCCGGATTGATCCGGACAGCCTTCGGCTTAATGGCCGCCTTGATTCGTTGAGTCATCCCAAGCCACTGTGGATAATGGCGACTCAATATGGCTGCCATCTGCTCATAATGCTGCCAATCCTCCTTAGTGGGGACTCTGTGCATTAACGGCATCCCTGCACATACACACAATTTCCAAATCACTATCTGATTTCGAAATAGGTGATGTACAGTAATACATCTAGCCACACAACAAAAAATCATGTACTACGGTATTTTATGAACAAGTATGGTTTGTTATGATGGTTATTGCTCTTAGGCTCTGATACCAATTGTGACGCCCCGAACCCCGCGCCTAGGGAATCAAGTTCGAGACGCGTGTCCGTTCGTCAAATCATGCAAGCGGAAGACTTTACCCGCAAAAATGCGGGAAATTTAAACATTTATCAGATGCTCCCAAAAAGCAAATAATACCTGTCATCACAATAGCCATCATACAAACCATATACCTGTATTATTTACATCAAGTTTGTTTTACAAAAGTAGGCGCCTCTATCACGCCAGGTACACTTGTACAAGCTTCCAAATGTCCAGATAGACTTTTCACTTACTGGTCAGCAGCTCCAAGATCTGCTGACACAAAAAGTCAGTGAGCTATGAAGCCCAATAAAACCACAATCCTTCTAAACTATTTTCCACATAATAACACAGCATCAATAATGTATTATGAATAAGCAGTTCATATTGCTGTTACAGTAAAATAGAACAGATTAATAAATTGTGACCCAAGGTCACTTAGGGTTACGCACCAACAGAGGTTCCCGCTCACATTACTTCCAATATGTAGGGTTCAGTATGAATTATCTATTACCAAATTAGAGTTTCAATCAAAATCATGTTTCATTTCGAGAGTCCTAAGACTCATTAAGTGGGCCACAGCCCACAAAGGTTTGCTTAAAGTCTTAAATCAAACCATAAATGAGTTATTAGACTCTATACACCGCTGTTCCGCTTTCCGACGTAAACATGACAAAACCTGGGATACCAACCAAACCACCTGGAATCCGATGATTCCATACGAACTATGAGTCACCAACTCAAACAAAGGACACCAACTCGATATACCAACTCAGACCAATTCGTATCGAAGTACCCACACAACATGGGCATTCACCCAATAAGGACATATTTTCCCTTCAATTGACTGGCCACACTACCGTGTATTCGCGCCAACGCCCTGGGTATCAGTTGGAAGGAACCTCCGCACCCCCACCTGACTACCGTCCATCTTCTGGCTACGTTACGGAGGAAACCCCGACATCTTACCAATGCGACATCTCCTGAAGTTCCACAAAAGGAGACACGAAAGACACCGGTGCAGAACTCTTCTAACCCAACCCAGAGAGGAACCCAGGACTTATACACTTATCGATGTTAGCCACTTAAAAATCCCTAGGACTCAGACATATCCTGACTTAAAGTCACGAGGAACCACGAGCCATGCAGGACACGCACTCTGACTTAGTCCAAGAGGCACCACGGACGACCTAGACAAAAAGACCGACACTACGACTATGCAGCCCGGAGGAACCGGGCCTCCTGGGCACCGTCGATCCTGACCAGCAAAGAGGAACACAGACTATACTAACCTGGTTTAGATTTTCTCACCACAGGTTAACCCAGTTAAACCCACGCCTTCGCTTGATTAACTGAAATAATTGGGCCTCGCGCCCGTGACCTGAACCACTTCCGGTAACACCGTCCGAGGGAACGTTTTCAAGATAATGGATGGTCTCTCATAGCCTTACAAGGACATGCAAAACAACTGTCCATCAACCCTTAGGGTGGCGATATAATTACCGCGGACCGCTTGGGCTCCTGAAGGACCACATATAATCACAACATCACATAGTGGTCCTCCCCTTTTTCTTTCACGTCAAAAGACATGCATATGACCATCACATGAAAGAATATAGCAAAATAACGCGGAAAAATGAGAAGAAAGGAGAGGGGTTTTACCGTTTTCACGCGTTTCGAGGCCTCGTAGGCAAAAAATGGATGTCACAACGCGTCTCAACGGAGATTCAACCCCGGGTAGAGCGCATGCAACGTTCTCGCTGCCACTTTCTCTCTTACCTTTTTCTCTCATCTCTCTACACGCAATAAAGAGAGCCGGAGAGAAATCGACACCGCAAACGACGTCGGGGGAAGCCGAAAAACCCAAGGAGACCTCCCTTCCCTTCTCTCTCCTCTTTCTCTCTCTCCTTCTCTCTCTCACTTTCTCTCTTAAAAGAGGTTGTGGCCATGATTTAGTTTTTTTCTGTTATACTGTTGCAAAAGTTGAGAGATGAAAGGGGCGGTCACCTATTGCTAGGATATTCTCCAAAATTCCAGACCTCAATGGTTCGTACTTTGTGGAGTACCGCGTCACAGCTAGGGCAGCTTTTCTACATTCATCCTCAAGGATTTCCTTTCCCTTTCCAAGGTTAGTACAACTCTTCCGAGTACTTTGGTAATAACCTCGGTCGTTTCTAAGTAAAATAGTGTTAGATCTTTCCCATTGCTCTCTGTGTGGTATGTGTAAATCCCTAAAAACAAAAAACAAGATAATACAAACAAAATGGTGGAAATGTATAAATGGATGAGGAGTGGAGGCAATTGGATGCCAGTTGTGATGTGTTGAATGATTGGGAAAAAAATGGTGGAAGGGCATATTACGCATAATGAACACCCCCAAGTGGTTTGATGAAATGTTCGAATGAGAAAATATGAAATAACTAAAGGTAAAAAGGTTGAATACCACATGTTTGATAGAATGCATGAATAAACTAAGATTTGAAAGCATGAGTCACATAACTGTTCCCCATTTGGCAAGTTGTATGCACGTGTTATTTCGCTTCTTAAATTCTCATGTGAGTTAGAAATTGTTAAAATGCTATATGTCATCATAATTTCACGATTGCTATGCACGAGCACTTATGTAGATGGAGGATATTGTCAAGGGGGTTGGTAGCCCAGGGATATGCGGGTGCTAACCCCTGGCTCATAAGAAAGGACTCGGAAATGTTGCACTGTCAAGGAGGTTGGTAGCCCCGGTTAAGGGTGCTAACCTCTGGCTCATAAGAAAGGAAATGATATTGTCAAGGAGGTTGGTAGCCCCGGTTAAGGGTGCTAACCTCTGGCTCATAAGTAAAGTATCGTACTGTCAAGGAGGCTGGTAGCCCAGGGATATGCGGGTGCTAGCCTCTGGCTCATAAGAAGTGTATTGTACTGTCAAGGGGGTTGGTAGCCCAGGGATCATGCGGGTGCTAACCCCTGGCTCATAAGAAAGGTATTGTACTGTCAAGGGGGTTGGTAGCCCAGGGATCATGTGGGTGCTAACCCCTGGCTCATAAGAAAGGTATTGTACTGTCAAGGAGGTTGGTAGCCCAGGGATATGCAGGTGCTAACCTCTGGCTCATAAGAGATATTAAAAGGACAATTCAAAGAGAAATTGTAAGATGCATAGACATGTTTTAGTTTCATAATAATTATGACTTGATAAAATGTTTATGTATGTGGTTGCTAGAAATGATTATGAACTATACTCCTTCCATTACTTGTATATGATGTTGTTCGTTATTACCATTGTTAGTTAGGGGCATGTACTCGCTGAGTATTCCATGCTCAGCCGTACTTTCATGTCGGCAGGTACCCGAGTCCCTCTCGACATTTGTGATCCGGGTCCTTGGATAGAGGAGGACTATGGCGAGGAGGAACCTTATGAGGATCTAGTAGTCGAGCCTCAGGCGGAGGCGAGAGACTTAGACCATTGGCCCCACGGGGATGACTATTGAGCGAGACAAAGTTGTATTTTGTCTTTTGTATTTTGTTAGGTGGGTCTGTCCACCTTAGACTTAGACGTGTTTTGTATTTATGTTAACTTGGAATACTACAGTTTGGATCATTATAAAGAAAAGAAAATTTTAGTTTTCGCTTCCGCAAATTATGTTTAGCTTCCGCGCTCTGATTATCATTGTTTATTTCCTTATTTATCTTGTTCATTACAGGATGGTTTGGCAGGTTTGTGTAGTCCACCTAAAGTATCCCTAAACTCCTAGGGGGTATTTTGGGGCGTGACACCGTGCGTCCTTGAAATCTAGTCTATTCCGTTACAGCCAATACAAGCTGCAAGTCCTCCCTTTCGACACCTCCGTGTGTCCTCGACATCCCGTGTATACCTTTACAGCGTCTACCGCCTGTATGTCCTCCCTTTTGACACCCCCGTCCGTCCTCGACATCCCGTGTATACCTTCAGAGCGTTTACCACCTGCATGACTTCCCTTCCGACACGTCCGTGTGTCCTCGACATCCCGTATATACCTTTACATCCTATATCAGCAGTATGTGCGCCCTTTCGACACCCCCGTCTGTCCTTGACTTCATTTGTATAGCTTTACAGCGTATACTACCTACATGTCCTCCCTTTCGACACCCCGGGTGTCCTCAACATCCTGTGTATACCTTTACAGTGTAAAGCACCTGCATGTCCTCCCTTTCGACACCTCCGTGTGTCCTCGACATCCCGTGTATATCTTTACAGCGTATATCACCTGCATGTCCTCCCTTTCGACACCCCCGTGTGTCCTCGACATCCCGTGTATACCTATAAAGCGTATATTACTAGTATGTCCTCCCTTTCGACACCCCCGTGTGTCCTCGACATCCCGTGTATACCTTTACATCTTATATTACCTGAATGTCCTCCCTGTCGACACCTCCGTGTGTCCTCGACATCCCGTCTATACCTTTCCACCGTATACCACCTGCATATCCTCCTTCTCGATACCCCCGTGTGTCCTCGACATCCCGTGTATACCTTTACAGTGTATACCACCTGCATGTCCTCCCTTTCGACACCCCCCTGTGTCCTTGACATCCAGTCTATTCGGTTACAGCGTATAGCACCGACATGTCCTCCCTTTCGACACCTCCATGTGTCCTCGACATCCTGTGTATACCGTTATATCATATAGCACCTGCATGTCCTCCCTTTCGACACCTCCGTGTGTCCTCGGCATGCCGTGTATACCTTTACGGCGTATATCACCAGCAAGTCCTCCCTTTCGACACCCCCGTCTGTCCTTGACATCCCTTGTATACCTTTACATCGTATACCACCTACATGTGCTCCCTTTCGACACCCCTGTGTGTCCTTGACAACCAGTGTATACCTTTACAACGTATACCACCTGCATGTCATCCTTTTACCCTCCCCCGTGTGTCCCCGACATCACGTGTGTACCGTTACAGCGTACAACACCTGGTTGTCCTCCCTTTCGACACCCCCGTGTGTCCTTGACATCCAGTCTATTCTGTTACAGCTTATAGCACTTGCATGTCCTCCATTTCGACATCCTGTGTATACCTTTACACCGTATACCACCAGCATGTCCTCCCTTTTGACACCACCGTGTGACCTCGACATCCCGTGTATACCTTTACAGCGTACACCACCTCCATTTCCTCCCTTTTGACACCACCGCATGTCCTGGACATCCCGTGTATACCTTTCCAGCGTATAGCACTGGCATGTCCTCCCTTTTGACGTCCCCGTTTCTCCTTCACATCCCGGGTATACCTTTACAGTCTATACCACCTGCATGTCCTCCCTTTCGACACCCCCGTGTGTCCACGACATCCTGTGTATACCTTTACATCGTATAGCACCTACATGTCCTCCCTTTCGACACCCCCGTGTGTCCTCGACATCCCGTGTATACCGTTATAGCGTAGAACACCTGCATGTCCTCCCTTTCGACATCCCCATGTGTCCTTGATATCCAGTCTATTCCGTTACAGCGTATAGCACCTGCATGTCCTCCCTTTTGACAAATTTGTGTGTCCTCGACATCCAGTGTATATCTTTACAGCATATACCACCTGCATGTGCTACCTTTAGACACCCCCGTGTATCCTCGACATCCCGGGTATAACTTTACAGTGTATACCACCTGCTAGTCCTCATTTTTGACACCCCCGTGTGTCCTCGACATCCTGTGTATACCTTTACATCCTATAGCACCTACATATCCTCCCTTTCGACACCCCCATGTGTCCTCGACATCCCGTGTATACCTTTACAGTGTATACCACCCGCATGTCCTCCATTTCGACACCCCGCTGTGTCCTTGACATCCAGTCTATTCGGTTACAGCGTATAGCACCGGCATGTCCTCCCTTTCGACACCTCCATGTGTCGTCGACATCCTGTGTATACCGTTATATCATATACCACCTGCATGTCCTCCCTTTCGACACCTCCGTGTGTCCTCGACATGCCGTGTATACCTTTACGGCGTATATCACCAGCAAGTCCTCCCTTTCGACACCCCCGTTTGTCCTTGACATCCCTTGTATACCTTTACATCGTATACCACCTACATGTGCTCCCTTTCGACACCCCTGTGTGTCCTTGACAACCCGTGTATACCTTTACAGCGTATACCACCTGCATGTCATCCTTTTAACCTCCCCCGTGTGTCCTCGACATCACGTGTGTACCGTTACAGCATACAACACCTGCTTGTCCTCCCTTTCGACACCCCCGTGTGTCCTTGACATCCAGTCTATTCTGTTACAGCGTATAGCACTTGCATGTCCTCCATTTCGACATCCTGTGTATACCTTTACACCGTATACCACCAGCATGTCCTCCCTTTTGACACCACCGTGTGTCCTCGACATCCCGTGTATACCTTTACAGCGTACACCACCTCCATTTCCTCCCTTTTAACACCACCGCATGTCCTCGACATCCAGTGTATACCTTTCCAGCGTATAGCACTGGCATGTCCTCCCTTTTGACGTCCCCGTTTGTCCTTCACATCCCGGGTATACCTTTACAGTGTATACCACCTGCATGTCCTCCCTTTCGACACCCCCGTGTGTCCACGACATCCTGTGTATACCTTTACATCGAATAGCACCTGGATGTCCTACCTTTCGACACCCCCGTGTGTCCTCGACATCCCGTGTATAACGTTATAGCGTACAACACCTGCATGTCCTCCCTTTCGACATCCCCATGTGTCCTTGATATCCAGTCTATTCCGTTACAGCGTATAGCACCTGCATGTCCTCCCTTTTGAAAAATCTGTGTGTCCTCGACATCCAGTGTATATCTTTACAGCATATACCACCTGCATGTGCTGCCATTAGACACCCCCGTGTATCCTCGACATCCCGTGTATACCTTTACAGCGTTTACCCCTACATGTCCTCCCTTTCGACACCCCCGTGTGTCCTCGACGTCCTGTGTATACCTTTACATCATATAGCACCGACATGTCCTCCCTTTCGACTCCCCCGTGTGTCCTCGACATCCTGTGTATACCGTTATAGCGTACAGCACCTGCATGTCCTGCACATCCAGTCTATTCCGTTACAGCGTATAGCACCTGCATGTCCTCTCTTTCGACACCTCCGTTTATCCTCGACATCCCGTGTATACCTTTACAGCGTATACCACCTGCATGTCCTCCCTTTTGACACCCCCGTTTGTCCTTCACTTCTTGGGTATACCTTTATAGTGTATACCACCTGCAAGTCCTCCCTTTTGAGACCCCCATGTGTCCTTGACATCCAGTATATTCCATTACAGCGTATAGCACCTGCATGTCCTCCCTTTCGACACCTCCGTGTGTCCTCGACATCCTGTGTATATCTTTACAGCGTATACCACCAGCCTGTCCTCCCTTTTGACACCCCCGTGTGTCCTCGACATCCCATGTATACGTTTACAGCGTACACCACCTCCATGTCCGCCCTTTTGACACCCCCGTGTGTCCTCACATCCCGTGTATTCCTTTACAGTGTACACCACCTCCATGTCCTCCCTTTTGACACCACCGTGTGTCCTCGACATCCCGTGTATACCTTTACTGCGTATAGCACTGGCATGTCCTCCCTTTTGACATCCCTGTTTGTCCTTCACATCCCGGGTATAACTTTACAGTCTATACCACCTGCTTGTCCTCATTTTTGACACCCCCGTGTGTCCTCGACATCCTGTGTATACCTTTACATCCTATAGCACCTACATATCCTCCCTTTCGACAACCCCATGTGTCCTCGACATCCCGTGTATACCTTTATAGCGTACTGCACCTGCATGTCCTCCCTTTCGACACCTCCGTGTGTCCTCGACATCCCGTGTATATCTTTACAGCGTATATCACCTGCATGTCCTCCCTTTCGACACCCCCGTGTGTCCTCAACATCCCTTGTATACCTTTATAGAGTATACCACCTGCATGTCCTCCCTTTTGGCACCCCCGTGTGTCCTTGACATCCCATGTACACCTTTACAGCGTATAGCGACGGCATGTCCTCCCTTTCGACACCACCGTGGGTCCTCGACATCCCGTGTATAACTTTACAGCGCATAGCACCGGCATGTCCTCCCTCTTGACATCCCCATGTGTCCTTCACATCCAGGGTATACCTTTACAGTGTATACGACCTGCATGTACTGCCTTTCGACACCCCCGTGTGTCCTCGACATCCTATGTGTACCAATACATCGTATACCACCAGCATGTCCTCCCTTTCGACACGCCCGTCAATCCTCGACATCCCGTGTATACCTTTACAGCGTATACCACCTGCATGTCCTCCCTTTAACCACCCCGTGTGTCCTCGACATCCCGTGTATACCTTTACAGCGTATACCACCAGCATCTCCTCCCTTTCGACACCCCCAGGTGTCCTCGACATCCCGTGTATACCTTTACAGTGTGCACCACCTCCATGTCCTCCCTTTTGACACCGCCATGTGTCTTTGGCATTTCGTGTATACCTTTACAGCGTCTAGCACCAGCATGTCCTCCCTTTTAACATCCCCGTGTGTCCGTCACATCCCGGGTATACCTTTACAGTGTATACAACCTGCATGTACTGCCTTTCGACACCCCCGTCTGTCCTCGACATCCTGTGTGTACCAATACATCGTATACCACCAGCATGTCCTCCCTTTCGACACCCCCGTCAGTCCTCGACATCCCGTGTATACCTTTACAACGTATACCACCTGCATGTTCTCCCTTTAACCACCTCGTGTGTCCTCGACATCCCGTGTATACCTTTACAGCGTATACCACCAGCATCTCCTCCCTTTCGACACCCCCAGGTGTCCTCGACATCCCGTGTATACCTTTACAGTGTGCACCACCTCGATGTCCTCCCTTTTGACACCGCCATGTGTCTTTGGAATTTCGTGTATACCTTTACAGCGTCTAGCACCGGCATGTCCTCCCTTTTAACATCCCCGTGTGTCCGTCACATCCCGGGTATACCTTTACCGTGTATACCACCTGTATGTCCTCCCTTTCAACACCCCCGTGTGTCCTCGACATCCTATGTATACCTTTACATCTTATAGCACCTACATGTCCTCCCTTTCGACACCCCCGTGTGTCCTCGACATCCCGAGTATACCGTTATAGCGTACAGCACCTGCATGTCCTCCCTTTCGACAGCCCCATGTGTCCTTGACATCCAGTGTACTCTGTTACAGCGTATAGCACCTGCATGTCATCCCTTTCGACACCTCTGTGTCTCCTCGACATCCCGTGTATGCCTTTACCACATATACCACCTATATGTCCTCCCTGTCGACACGTCCGTGTGTCCTTGGCATCCCGTGTACACCTTTACAGCGTATACCACCTGCATATCCACATTTTCGACACCGTCGTGTGTTCTCGACATCCCGTGTATACCTTTACAGCGTATATCACTTGCATGTCCTCCCTTTCGTCTCCCCCGTGTGTCCTCGATGTCCCGTGTATTCCTTTACAACGTTTACCCTCTGCATGTCCTCCCTTTCGACACCCTCGTGTGTCCTCGACATCCCGTGTATAACTTTACAGCGTAGACCACCTGTATGTCCTCCCTTTTGACACCCCCGTGTGTCCTTCACATCCACTCTATACCGTTACAGCATATAGCACCTACATGTCCTCCCTTTCGACACCTCCGCGTATCCTCTACATCCCGTGTATATCTTTACAGCGTATATCACCTGCATGTCCTCCCTTTCGACACCCCCGTGTGTCCTCAACATCCCTTGTATACCTTTACAGCGTATACCACCTGCATGTCCTCCCTTTTGACACTCCCGTGTGTCCTTGACATCCCATGTACACCTTTACAGCGTATAGCACCGGCATGTCCTCCCTTTCGACACCACCGTGGGTCCTCGACATCCCGTGTATAACTTTACAGCGCATAGCACTGGCATGTCCTCCCTCTTGACATACCCATGTGTCCTTCACATCCAGGGTATACCTTTACAGTGTATACGACCTACATGTACTGCCTTTCGACACCCCCGTGTGTCCTCGACATCCTGTGTGTACCAATACATCATATACCACCAGCATGTCCACCCTTTCGACACCCCCGTCAGTCCTCGACATCCCGTGTATACCTTTACAGCGTATTCGACCTGCATGTCCCCCCTTTAACCACCCCGTGTGTCCTCGACATCCCGTGTATACCTTTACAGCGTATACCACCAGCATCTCCTCCCTTTCGACACCCCCAGGTGTCCTCGAAATCCCGTGTATACCTTTACAGTGTGCACCACCTGCATGTCCTCCCTTTAACCACCCCGTGTGTCCTCGACATCCCGTGTATACCTTTACAGCGTATACCACCAGCATCTCCTCCCTTTCGACACCCCCAGGTGTCCTCGACATCCCGTGTATACCTTTACAGTGGGCACCACCTCCATGTCCTCCCTTTTGACACCGCCATGTGTCTTTGGCATTTCGTGTATACCTTTACAGCGTCTAGCACCGGCATGTCCTCCCTTTTAACATCCCCGTGTGTCCGTCACATCCCGGGTATACCTTTACCGTGTATACCACCTGTATGTCCTCCCTTTCGACACCCCCGTGTGTCCTCGACATCCTATGTATACCTTTACATCTTATAGCACCTACATGTCCTCCCTTTCGACACCCCCGTGTGTCCTCGACATCCCGAGTATACCGTTATAGCGTACAGCACCTGCATGTCCTCCCTTTTGACAGCCCCATGTGTCCTTGACATCCAGTGTATTCTGTTACAGCGTATAGCACCTGCATGTCATCCCTTTCGACACCTCTGTGTCTCCTCGACATCCCGTGTATGCCTTTACCGCATATACCACCTATATGTCCTCCCTGTCGACACGTCCGTGTGTCCTTGGCATGCCGTGTACACCTTTACAGCGTATACCACCTGCATATCCACATTTTCGACACCGTCGTGTGTCCTCGACATCCCGTGTATACCTTTACAGCGTATATCACTTGTAAGTCCTCCCTTTCGTCACCCCCGTGTGTCCTCGATATCCCGTGTATTCCTTTACAACGTTTACCCTCTGCATGTCCTCCCTTTCGACACCCTCGTGTGTCCTCGACATCCCGTGTATACCTTTACAGCGTAGACCACCTGCATGTCCTCCCTTTTGACACCCCCGTGTGTCCTTCACATCCAGTCTATACCGTTACAGCATATAGCACCTACATGTCCTCCCTTTCGACACCTCCGTGTATCCTCTAGATCCCGTGTATACCTTTACAGCGCATACCACCAGCATGTTCTCCCGTTTGACACCCCCGTGTGTCCTCGTCATCCCGCGTATACCTTTACAGCGTACACCACCTCCATGTCCTCCCTTTTGACACCACCGTGTGTCCTCGACATCCCATCGATACCTTTACAGCGCATAGCACTGCCATGTCCTCTCTTTTGACATCCCCGTGTGTCCTTCACATCCCGGGTATACCTTTACAGTGTATACCACCTGCATGTCCTCCCTTTCGACACCCCCGTGTGTCCTCGACATCCCGTGTATACCGTTATAGCGTACAGCACCTGCATGTCCTCCCTTTCGACACCCCCGTGTGTCCTTTACATCCAATTTTTTCCATTACAGCGTATAACACCTACATGTCATCCTTGCCCACACCTCTGTGTCTCTTCGACATCCCGTGTATACCTTTACAGCATATACCACCTATATGTCCTCCCTTTCGACACCTCCGTGTGTCCTTGACATCCCATGTACACCTTTACAGCGTATACCACCTGCATATCCACATTTTCGACACCGCCGTGTGTCCTCGACATTCCGTGTATACCTTTACAGCGTTTATCACCTGCATGTCCTCCCTTTCATCACCCCCGTTTGTCCTCGATGTCCCATGTATACCTTTACAGTATTTACCCCTGCATGTCCTCCCTTTCGACACACCCGTGTGTCCTCGACATCCCGTGTATACCTTTACAGCGTATAGGACCTGCATGTCCTTCCTTTTTACACCACCGTGTGTCCTCGACATCCCGTGTAAAAGTTTACAGCGTCTAGCACCGGCATGTCCTCCCTTTTGACATCCCCATGTGTCCTTGACAACCAGGGTATACCTTTACAGTGTATACCACCTACATGTACTGCCTTTCGACGCCCCCGTGTCTCCTCGACATCCTGTGTTTACCAATACATCGTATACCACCTGCATGTCCTCCCTTTCGACACCCCCGTCAGTCCTCGACATCCCGTGTATACTTTTACAGCGTATACCACCTGCATGTCCTCCCTTTAACCACCCCATGTGTCCTCGACATCCCGTGTATACCTTTCAGCGTATAACACCAGCATCTCCTCCCTTTCGACACCCCCATGTGTCCTCGACATCCCGTGTATACCTTTAGAGCATGCACCACCTCCATGTCGTCCCTTTTGACACCACCGTGTTGAAAGTATGCCACTTTTTATTTTTAGAAACACAGTTCTTGGGGGGCATACATCGAATCCCAAGATCTGACTGAGATTCTAAATGATTTTATTCAATGAAGGTTAGAATAACATTCACCTTTGCGACTTTGAAATTGTTAAGTCAAATCCACGTTAGAATAGTACTCGCAAAACTTCACAAGTGTCAAGTCTCCTGTTGATTCACACGAACCTTCTATTTCCTTTAAAGCTTTCTCTAATGGAAGCTAATGGCCCTTCCAAATTTCCAGCTCTAGGAATCTTGAATAAAGATCCAATCTTTATTGATCAAGAACCTTTCTTGATGAACAAGATGAATTCTTGCTTTTCCTCAAGATCCAATCAAGAAGACAAAAAGAAGAGAGAGATGGGTGTGACCATACACCTCAAGGAGAGAGAGGGGAGGGTGTGAGGTTTTTTAGGAGAGGGAGAGATGAAAAAATTCTGGAGAATTATATATATTATAGGGCTGGGCATCCAATCCTTTATATAAGTTCCCTCTTGGTTGCTTGAATTGTAATCCAATTATAATTCATTAACCTTATCCTAATCTAATTAGGATTCCTCAATAGTTTCCTTTATTGATTATTCTCCTAATCCAATTAGAATTAATCTTAAAAGAAACCAACCTTATCCATTAGTAACTAATCTTATCCTTATCCAATAAGGAATCTTGAATTAGTAACTAACTAATGGAATCCCTAACAATTAGGGAATCTTTGATTAGTAACTAACTAACTAACTAACTAACCTTATCCAATAAGGTGTTAATTAATTAGAAACTAATTAAAATAATAACAATTATTATTCCTCCTTGAAGTGGGCGTCCCACCCTAGGTGGGTCCCACCCTACACGCCTAAAGGGTTTCCAAAACCCTCTTGGTCACTTGAATTATTCTTTTATAATAATTCCCAATGGGTCCTACCCATTTGGTTTTTCACATCTAATGTGATTCCACCTTTTAGAGCTTCACTATACCATATAGTGATTACTTAGAGAAATTAATTAATTTAATTATAAATTAAATTAAATACTTTAAGAAGGTCCTTGTGTGTGGGATCTAAAGGGATCTCCTATTTCCGGTTGTGGGACCAAGTACTTCACCTTTTTGGTTGAAGCATTGTTACTAGGAAACACCTTTCCTAAAACTCCATTAGGATCATAGAATGTTATCTAAGTCCCTGGACTTCCACCAATCACAATTAATGTCCATTAACACAATGTGATTAACCTCCAGAAATTAGAGAATTCCTTGTAAGTACCATCTCACAATATATTTACAAATAAATCCTTCCACATTCCGATATCACTTGTAAGCTTCCGGGATTGGAACTATTCCACTGTCTTAGTCCCTAGCTTATGAATAAAACTCTTTCTCATGATTACTTTTCATTGAACTGAACCTCCAAAACATTTTTGAAGAAAACATTAGAAAAGAACTGACATATATATTTATATATACTTTTCCATATTAAAAATATCAACTTCGATAAAGACCATTTTACCGAAAAGCACCAGTACTGGATTTAATAGTTCAGTTCAACAAGTATCACCTTGATATCATTATCTCCAATTAAGGAGTTGTGGATTCCTTATTGAGTGTTTACACACTTCTCCAAACATAGTGTACATGACCCAACGTACCCGGAGTTAGTCCTGTGTATTGGACATAGCCGATTGGCACATCAAAGCCATATAGACAAATGTCTGAGAAGATGTTAACCTCTCAGGTCTAAGGACAATTTGTCAAATGGATAACCCTAATACAATCTGACAGTGTATTCCACAGGGTATCCACTAGTGACCCCGTTCAGTATTATGTACTTGCTACATATACTCACATGTTAGTCAAGAGTTACCACTCTCTGTGAATGAGATTCATCACACTATCTCATAGAACTACATATGTGCAAGCCATGATGAAGTACGGCGCCCAACCAGTACTCTAGAGGCTTCGAACAATATTAGGTTTATAAGGAACCGGAAAATCATATCTCCTCGCAACCTTTGCATGATTTTCCTACAATGTTACCTATGGAACTTTATGTCATCATCATATGAGACAGTAGTTAATATAAATACCCTTTATAGTTGGTTGTGTGAATATGATGCTTGTCTAATCAACATAGAAAAGTCTCTTATTGGCTTTCGAGGGCATATATGTCCAACAATCTCCCACTTGCACTCTAAGCCAATTAGATGTAATGCCCATCTTCTCAGTGATGTTTCTCAAACACCAATTGAGACATAACTTAATATGTATGGGTCTGTCATGTCTGCTTTACCACAACTATTGTAGTGATGCAATAACACTTGCAACTCTTGCAAATTTATTATCAATAACCATAGTCTTAAAAGACTAAACAAAAATGATACTGTCCAACAGTCATTTTCAGAAGTTAACATGCTTGTGCTTTATCATTGTGCAATGCTCCGGACTAATCTGATTAATATCTTATCACATCAACATGTGATGAATATCCGATCTAGTACAAGTATATTTTCATATATCTAAGAGAAACAGATTCCATCCCATAAAGGTAGAAACTCTTTTATTGGAATCTTACTTGCACAAAAACATGATTGTTATTGGGAGAATAACAATATCATTTTCCTTTTGTCTCTAAACCATTTAGGACTAAGAAAACATGATGTCAAAGTTTTTGTCCTACATTGCATAATTGCTAGATCAAATCTAAGAGAAGAATAATATTGGTATTTCATTTACAATGAAAAGAATATTATCTCTGCATAGAGCCAGGAAAGTAATTATGCTCCTACTAACTAATTTGCACACAAATGATACTTTTATTCTTAGATGAAAATCAAACAGTTTGATTACTTCATCAGAATAAAAGTTAGTCCATCTACAGATTCTGGAACCTGTGGGTTCTAGTGTACTATTTAGGTATAGTGAGAGTAGAGAGTTGATCTCTATCAATTCTCATAGTTATTGGTCTATTGGGCTTCCGCTTCTAGAACAATTCTAGATTCAGTTTCTCTACTAGGAAACTTGTATTCCTGTTTACAAATATCTTTTGTTATCCAGGAATAGAGATTAAGTATCTCTAATGCGAATCCCAAGTTCATCTTCTATCAAATCATATCCAATATAATTCGATTTAACAACACCATCATGCTATGGTTTGGTATGAGAATTATCTGAGACAGATGTAATGAGAGTAAATTATGAAATTTCTATTAAGAGGTACTCTTCTCAATCATGGAAGACTTACCTAGCTATTTATTTATTTCAATGCGGAATTCCTTGAACTTTTCAAAGAATGTGAAATAAAGTTAGCTACCTCTTAATGGAAGATTCATATGGTTACGATCATCAAACTTTTGTCCCATTCCCAAGTAGAAGTTTTATCCACTCAGATATCTCCTTCTCCTTAACAAACATGCAACTATTGCACTTATGCAAGATCATACCAAGCATTAGGAGCTGGAGGTTCCAACAATTAAGTTGGACTTGATGAGTATACAAACTGGACAATCCTTCCAAAGGTTTGTCTTGTATCCAATGACCAATTGCTTCACTATGAAGCACAATCCTTATACTTTCCTTTCTTCTCAGAAGAGCCTTTGTCCATACTACTAGAATACCTTTCCAATGGAAAAACTTGGATTTCTTTCCTTTGCATAAATGCTCGGGATTTAGAAAATCCAATTCTTTTGAACATCTTTGCAAGTAGCATTGAACTCTTCAAAGGTTCTTAGCCATATGCAACACGTGGGATTTCAGACAATCTGATTTCCTACTTGTTCAACATAACCATATTAAAGGACTGCGGGAGTTTGTCGAAGATCATATCCTCTAATCCCATAAATTTATCTCAATTTATCTCAGCACCAAGAATTAGGATTTATGAATCCAATGATCTCTATCATATTCTTTGTGACTGGGTTTCCCTAGTCAACTTAGTGTCCACTTGTCCTTTTATATAGTAAGCTGCCTAGCAGCCCTATTGTATTCTGTAAACATCTCATATGAGATTTAACATCAGTAGTGAGAACTTGGGCAATTCTTTAGATAGTAAGCACAAACTTGAGATTCTTTTTCCATTCCAAACACTTTGAATTGGTCAAGAGATTCTCATTAAAGTCTTAGTAAGGTGGTTATAGAATGACATGAAAATAAAACATACATCATAATATTTCACACATTATAATATCATTAGATCAGGGCTTTCGATCTTTGATGATATTGCTCATCATTCAGTCAAATTTCATAGACCCCTCAATCTATAAAATTAGGAAATATGCTACTTCATATTTCTGATGAGCATTGGGTGCCTTATAATACTCATGCAATCTTCCATGCTAGGATAGTACCACACATGCACTACAAGATGGATAGTAACTATCCATCACTGAACATCTCATGCATAACTCCTTATGTTAATCAGTGATTCCCAATTTTCTTGTGACCTCCAAGGACAACATGACTGTCACTGTGTCAGCCGTCATGTTCCTTGGTTAAGTGAAACCCATTATTCTCGGTTGTCATATGATCAAGTAGGAATATGCCCCCATGCTAGTTGACACTCCCTATCAGGCCATACACATTCCTATCTACTATAGAAATAAAACACTAGGAGTTTAATTTAGACTGAATTATGTCCGATTCCTGTCAGAGAGACAAGACTCAGGCTAATTAATTCCCAGTCTTATTGATAATGGAAGGTCATAGGACAATATTATCCCGTAGGATAGATTAGCCCATTTAATTCACTTAATATTTTTCTTGAGGGAAAACAGAATATCATGAATAAATTATACATCTAATGCATATATCAAAAGCATTCACAATATTTATCATTGTATCACATGTATAAAACAATATACAAATATCATCACATGATAATAAATCAAATTTCGTTTTAAATAGATCAAACTAATTTCAATGAACTCCCACTAGCCCCAGAAATCTTAATGGATCTAATCCAAGGGTACAAAGGTCATTTTTAACATCAGTGGGCTTTAGATGGTTCATTCATCCATATGATGGACCATTGGTCATACCAAGCACCATGGGCCCAGAATAACAATTATAAAGTGTCCATGTGCATCACTAAAGCCCATAAGTCAAAATGGACTATATTACCCATTAATTCTCTACGAATTATTCTTAGCACATTAGGGTTCAACAACCTTAAGTCTAAAAGAAATTATGGAAGTCTTTAAACAACTCTCTAAGACCTCTACTAGGGTCTATAAGTGTCACTCAAGCACTTCCCATAATCGTGAATATTGTTAGCTCACATCTATGCCAATTAAGACATAATTATCTCATAATCATGCAAGTAACATATTCCATGTAAAAATTTCAACATGGACTACATGAATCATGTCCAAAAAGAGCTATAATAATGTATTTTATTTAAACACAAACTTTTTATGTTTGAACAAAACACATATTGTGGGGTTTGATCCAATTATCCAAAATGTACATAAAAACGATAATCACATTATCACAAGGATTATAGACTTTTCTAAGCAACTAAAAGTTATAATAAATCATCACATGAAATACATAATATTGCCACACAATGGGTCAACATGATCATGCTATCTTAGAAATCCTACAACTACTCTTGTAGAACACCTTCTAAGATTTATTCTCCATGCGATTATCATCATCTTCTATCTTCAATTCGATTTCTCTATAAAAAAAAATCAGCAACTCCTAATACTAAGATTACATCATATTCAAAATAAGAAACCTTGAGAAACCACCCATAATAGGGTGCTCAAGGGGAGTACAACTCATAAGAAGAAAGAGAAGAGAATAGAGAGAGAAGAAGAAGACATGATCATGGAAGCCATCCACAATTCAACAAGAATATATATTAACAATTCATTAACTATGAATAATAACATGGCATAAAAAATTACTTAGAAAGTCCATAACCTCAACAAGGGTTTTGCAAACCTTAGGGAAACTCTTTCCCATATGGTTAAGGCCTCTATTAACATTTAATAGAAAAACCCTAGAGCAAAGAAAACAAGCATGACAAGAATGAATTCTTAGGGTTTTTTAGATCATCATTAAAAGAAAAAAATTTTCCTTTAATGCTTGGAAAATCATTAAGAGAAACAATTTCTCTAAAATTTAATCTAACCTTAAAATTCATCCTCACATTCCTCAATTGATAAACAAATAGAAAACACCATATTAAATTCGGATAGGCTAGGGATCTAATCCCTTCCATATTATTTTGATCTAATAACTATTAAAAGACCAAAATAAAAATCAGCAAATTGCTAATTTTTTTAATATCACCTTATATTGATTCCAAAAATAAATTCAAAATCAATAATAGGTGAATTCAAAATTTTCCATAACGGCCAACTGCTTTAGGGATTATTTGATTTAACAATTAAATAAAATAATACCCTAAACAGTAGTATTAAATGTCCATAAAATAATTGATCTCTATCAATTAAAATTTACTTGAGATAAAACTCTGTATCTCAACCAATGGCATTTATGTAATTACTTGATTAACTATTAATCAAATAAAAACTTATAAATACTATGTAGCCAAAAATTTTGAGCACATGTAATTGATCCAAATCAACTACAATAATTATGGTATTATTCCCATAAACTTTTTAGGGAACCATAAAAGATATCATAATTAACATTTAATTAAATGATAACCCGTGGACTCGAAGCAGATAATTAAACAATTTAATTAAATCTCAGCCCGTGCTCTCGAATCAAATAATTAAACTATTTAATTAATTGATAGTCCATTAAACGATTTAATAGCATCCCATGCTCTCAAATCAAATAATGGAATTTAGGAAACATTTGAAAGCCTCTTGGAAAATTAATTTAGAAAACTCCTTTTCCCGCTTTAGATTTTCGACTCCAGTTTTGACCCTCAAAACGATTGATTCTGGAAAACCTTTCTTCACAAAAGTTGTAGATCTTTTCGACAGCTTCGAAACGATGTACTGACGGACCTAAATCGGACTTACGGTCACAAAGTTATGGCCGAAATACCGAAACTGTATCGATTCTTCTAATCAAATACAAATCCGAAAATCCATGAATCAATTTTAATCGAAATAAGCTTTAATCTCCAAGAAAACTTAAGCAAGGGTGTCTAACACCATGAGATTTATTAATTAACATTTAATAAATAAAATCTCATCTATTTATGCTAGCCAAAATATCAATGGGTATCTAAGTGGTATATATCAAAGGGAAAACTTGCCCGGGGCTCACAAGAATAAATTAAACAATTCTAAATCCTTAAAGGGCTTTAACCAAATTTATATCTCTATATACCTATCCCTAATAGAATTAAGAGAGGTTTTGAAATCATCCAAAACTGAAATTAGTATCACACTAATTTCTAAGGGCTTGATCTCTCCCTCAATAACTAGAGGGATCCCTTAGGCCTAATAATAATTATCCAATAATCAAAAATCTAGAAGATTGATTCATTAGGGCTACAAAAATTCATAGGGGAGGCAATCTTGATATAAATCTTGATTAAACTCAAAAATCAAAGAGAAGCATAGCCCTGGCTCTGATACCAATGAAAGTATGCCACTTTTTATTTTTAGAAACACAGTTCTTGGGGGGCATACATCGAATCCCAAGATCTGACTGAGATTCTAAATGATTTTATTCAATGAAGGTTAGAATAACATTCACCTTTGCGACTTTGAAATTGTTAAGTCAAATCCACGTTAGAATAGTACTCGCAAAACTTCACAAGTGTCAAGTCTCCTGTCGATTCACACGAACCTTCTATTTCCTTTAAAGCTTTCTCTAATGGAAGCTAATGGCCCTTCCAAATTTCCAGCTCTAGGAATCTTGAATAAAGATCCAATCTTTATTGATCAAGAACCTTTCTTGATGAACAAGATGAATTCTTGCTTTTCCTCAAGATCCAATCAAGAAGACAAAAAGAAGAGAGAGATGGGTGTGACCATACACCTCAAGGAGAGAGAGGGGAGGGTGTGAGGTTTTTTAGGAGAGGGAGAGATGAAAAAATTCTGGAGAATTATATATATTATAGGGCTGGGCATCCAATCCTTTATATAAGTTCCCTCTTGGTTGCTTGAATTGTAATCCAATTATAATTCATTAACCTTATCCTAATCTAATTAGGATTCCTCAATAGTTTCCTTTATTGATTATTCTCCTAATCCAATTAGAATTAATCTTAAAAGAAACCAACCTTATCCATTAGTAACTAATCTTATCCTTATCCAATAAGGAATCTTGAATTAGTAACTAACTAATGGAATCCCTAACAATTAGGGAATCTTTGATTAGTAACTAACTAACTAACTAACTAACCTTATCCAATAAGGTGTTAATTAATTAGAAACTAATTAAAATAATAACAATTATTATTCCTCCTTGAAGTGGGCGTCCCACCCTAGGTGGGTCCCACCCTACACGCCTAAAGGGTTTCCAAAACCCTCTTGGTCACTTGAATTATTCTTTTATAATAATTCCCAATGGGTCCTACCCATTTGGTTTTTCACATCTAATGTGATTCCACCTTTTAGAGCTTCACTATACCATATAGTGATTACTTAGAGAAATTAATTAATTTAATTATAAATTAAATTAAATACTTTAAGAAGGTCCTTGTGTGTGGGATCTAAAGGGATCTCCTATTTCCGGTTGTGGGACCAAGTACTTCACCTTTTTGGTTGAAGCATTGTTACTAGGAAACACCTTTCCTAAAACTCCATTAGGATCATAGAATGTTATCTAAGTCCCTGGACTTCCACCAATCACAATTAATGTCCATTAACACAATGTGATTAACCTCCAGAAATTAGAGAATTCCTTGTAAGTACCATCTCACAATATATTTACAAATAAATCCTTCCACATTCCGATATCACTTGTAAGCTTCCGGGATTGGAACTATTCCACTGTCTTAGTCCCTAGCTTATGAATAAAACTCTTTCTCATGATTACTTTTCATTGAACTGAACCTCCAAAACATTTTTGAAGAAAACATTAGAAAAGAACTGACATATATATTTATATATACTTTTCCATATTAAAAATATCAACTTCGATAAAGACCATTTTACCGAAAAGCACCAGTACTGGATTTAACAGTTCAGTTCAACAAGTATCACCTTGATATCATTATCTCCAATTAAGGAGTTGTGGATTCCTTATTGAGTGTTTACACACTTCTCCAAACATAGTGTACATGACCCAACGTACCCGGAGTTAGTCCTGTGTATTGGACATAGCCGATTGGCACATCAAAGCCATATAGACAAATGTCTGAGAAGATGTTAACCTCTCAGGTCTAAGGACAATTTGTCAAATGGATAACCCTAATACAATCTGACAGTGTATTCCACAGGGTATCCACTAGTGACCCCGTTCAGTATTATGTACTTGCTACATATACTCACATGTTAGTCAAGAGTTACCACTCTCTGTGAATGAGATTCATCACACTATCTCATAGAACTACACATGTGCAAGCCATGATGAAGTACGGCGCCCAACCAGTACTCTAGAGGCTTCGAACAATATTAGGTTTACAAGGAACCGGAAAATCATATCTCCTCGCAACCTTTGCATGATTTTCCTACAATGTTACCTATGGAACTTTAGGTCATCATCATATGAGACAGTAGTTAATATAAATACCCTTTATAGTTGGTTGTGTGAATATGATGCTTGTCTAATCAACATAGAAAAGTCTCTTATTGGCTTTCGAGGGCATATATGTCCAACACGTGTGTCTTTGGTATTTCGTGTATACCTTTACACCGTCTAGCACCGGCATGTCCTCCCTTTTGACATCCCGGTGTGTCGTTCACATCCCGGGTATACCTTTACAGAGTATACCACCTGCATGTCCTCCCTTTCGACACCCCCGTGTGTCCTCAACTTCCTATGTGTACCTTTACCTCATATAGCACCTACATGTCCCCCCTTTCGACACCCCCGTGTGTCCTCGACATCCCATTTATACCTTTACAGCGTCTAGCACCGGCATGTCCTCCCTTTTGACACCACCGTTGTCCTCGACATCCCGTGTATAACTTTACAGCGTATAGCACCGGCATGTCCTCCCTTTTGACATCCCCATGTGTCCTTCACATCCAAAGTATACCTTTACAGTGTATACCACCTGCATGTACTGCCTTTCGACACCCCCGTGTGTCCTCGACATCCTGTGTATACCAAAACATCGTATACCACCTGCTTGTCCTCCCTTTCGACACCCCGTCAGTACTCGACATCCCGTGTATACTTTTACAGCGTATACCACCTGCATGTCCTCCCTTTAACCACCCCGTGTATCCTCGACATCCCGTGTATACCTTTACAGCATATACCACCAGCATCTCCTCCCTTTCGACACCCCCATGTGTCCTCGACATCCCGTGTATACCTTTACAGCGTCTAGCACCGGCATGTCCTCCGTTTTGATATCCCTGTGTGTCCTTCACATCCCGGGTATACCTTTACAGTGTATACCACCTACATGTCCTCCCTTTCGACACCCCCGTGTGTCCTCGACATCCCGTGTATACCGTTATAGCGTACAGCACCTGCATGTCCTCCCTTTCGACAGCCCCGTGTGTCCTTGACATCCAGTGTATTTCATTACAACGTATAGCACCTGCATGTCATCCCTTTTGACACCTCCGTGTATACCTTTACATCGTATACCACCTGCATGTCCTCCCTTTAACCACCCCGTGTGTCCTCGACATTCCGTTTAAACCTTTACAGCGCATACCACCAGCATGTCCTCCCGTTTGAAACCCCCGTTTGTCCTCGATATCCCGTGTATACCTTTACAGCGTACACCACCTCCATGTCCTCCCTTTTGATACCACCGTGTGTCCTCGACATCCCGTGGATTCCTTTACAGCGTATTGCACTGCCATGTCCTCTCTTTTGACATCCCTGTGAGTCCTTCACATCCCGGGTATATCTTTATAGTGTATACCACCTGCATGTCCTCCCTTTCGACACCCCCATTGTGTCCTCGACATCCTGTGTATACCTTTACATCGTATAGCACCAGCATGTCCTCCCTTTCGACACCCCCACGTGTCCTCGACATCCCGTGTATACCGTTATAGCGTACAGCACCTGCATTTCCTCCCTTTCGACACCCCTGTGTGTCCTTGACATCCAGTCTGGTCCATTACAGCGTATAGCACCTGCATGTCCTCGTTTTTACTCCTCTGTGTGTCCTCGACATCCCGTGTATACCGTTACAGAGTATTGTACCTGCATGTCCTCCCTTTCGACACCCCCGTGGGTCCTTGACATCCAGTCTATTCCGTTACAGCATATAGCACCTGCATGTCCTCCCTTTCGACACCTCCGTGTCCTCGACATCCCGCGTATATCTTTACAGCGTATACCAAATGTATGTCCTCCCTTTCGTCACCCCCATCTGTCCTCGACATCCCGTATAGACCTTTAGAGCGTATACCACCGGCATGTCCTCCCTTTCGACACCCCCGTGTCTCCTCGACATCCCGTGTATACCTTTACAGCGTATACCACCTTCATATCCAACCTTTCGACACCCTCGTGTATACCTTTACAGCGTATACCACCTGCATGTCCCCCCTTTCGACACCCCGTGTGTCCTCGACATCCCGTGTATACCTTTACAACGTATACCACCTACATGTCCTCCCTTTCGACACCCCCGTGTGTCCTCGACATCCCTTGTATACCTTTACAGCTGATACCACCTGCATGTCCACCATTTCCACCTCCCCGTGTGTCCTCGACATCCCGTGTATACCTTTACTGCGTATACCACCTGCATGTCCCCCCTTTCGACATCTCCATGTGTCCTCGACATCCCGTGTATACTTTTACAGCGTATACCACCTACATGTCCTCCCTTTCGACACCCCCCTTTTGACATTTGCGTGTGTCCTCGACATCCAGTGTATACCTTTACAACGTATACCACCTACATGTCCTCCCTTTCGACACCCCCGTGTGTCCTCGACATCCCTTGTATACCTTTACAGCTGATACCACCTGCTTGTCCACCATTTCCACCTCCCCGTGTGTCCTCGACATCCCGTGTATACCTTTACTGCGTATACAACCTGCATGTCTGCCCTTTCGACATCTCCGTGTGTCCTCGACATCCCGTGTATACTTTTACAGCATATACCACCTACATGTCCTCCCTTTCGACACCCCCGTGTGTCCTCGACATCCCTTGTATAGCTTAACAGCTTATACCACTTGCAAGTCCTGCCTTTCGATACCTCCGTGTGTCCTCGAAATCCTGTGTATAGCGTTACAGCATATAGCCCCTGCATGTCCTCCCTTTCGACCCCTCCGTGTGTCCTCGACATCCAGTGTATACCTTTACAGCATATACCACCAGCATGTCCACTCTTTCAACACGTCTGTGTGTCCTCGACATCCCGTGTATACCTTTACAGCGTATACGACCTGCATGTCCTCCCTTCCGACACCCCCGGGTGTCCTCAACATCCCGTGTATACCTTTAGAGCGTATACCACCTGCATGTCCCCCATTTCGACACCCCCATGTGTCCTCAACATCCCGTCTATACCTTTACAGCGTATGCCACTAGCATGTCTTCTCTTTCAACGCCCCGGTGTATCCTCGACATCCCGTGTATACCTTTACAGAGTACACCACCTGCATGTCCTCTCTTTCAACACCTCCGTGTGTCCTCGACATCCCGTGAATACATTTACACCGTGTACCACCTGCATGTCCTCTCTTTCGACACCCTCGCATGCCCTCGATATCCCGTGTATATCTTTATAACGTATAACACCTGCTTATCCTCCCATTCGACTCCCTCGTCTATACATTTACAGCGTATACCACCTGCATGTCCTCCCTTTTGACACCCCGTGTGTCCTCGACATCCTGTGTATAACTTTTCAGCATATACCACCTACATGTCGTCCCATTTGACACCCCCGTGTGTCCTCGACATGCCCTGTATACCACCTGCATGTCCTCACTTTCGACACCCCCGTGTGTCCTCGACATCCCGTGTATACCTTTGCAGCGTATACCACCTAAATGTGCTCCCTTTCCACACCCCCGTGTGTCCTCGACATCCCGTGTATACCTTTACTCCGTATACCACCTGCATATCCTCCCTTTCGACACCCCCGTGTGTCCTCGACATCCCCTGTATACCTTTACAGCGTATACCACCTGCATGTCCACCTTTCGACACCCCCGTGTGTCCTCAACATCCCGTGTATACCTTTACAGCGTATGCCACCAGCATGTCTTCTCTTTCAACGCCCGCGTGTATCCTCGACATCCCGTGTATACCTTTACAACGTATACCACTTGCATGTCCTGTCTTTCGACACCCCCGTGTGTCCTCGACATCCCGTGTATACATTTACAGCGTATACCACCTGCATGTCCTCCCTTTCGACACCCCCGTGTGTCCTCAACATCCCGTGTATACCTTTACAGCATATACGACCTGCATGTATACCACCTAAATATCCTCCCTTTCAACACCCTCGTGAATACCTTTACAGCGTGTACCACCTGTATGTCCTCCCTTTCGACACCCCGTGTGTCCTCGACATCCTGTGTATACCTTTACAGCATGTACCACCTACATGTCGTCCCTTTCGACACCCCCGTGTGTCCTCGACGTCCCCAGTATACCACCTGCATGTCCTCACTTTCGACACCCCCGTGAGTCCTCGACATCCCGTGTATACCTTTACAGCGTATACCACCTGCATGTGCTCCATTTCAACACCCCCGTGTGTCCTCGACATCCCGTGTATACCTTTACTGCGTATACCACCTGCATGTCCTCTCTTTCGACACGCCCGTGTGCTCTCGACATCCCGTGTATACCTTTACAGCGTATACCACCTGCATGTCCTCCCTTTCGACACCCCGTGTGTCCTCGACATCCTGTGTATACCTTTGCAGCATATACCACCTACATATCGTCCCTTTTGACACCCCCGTGTGTCCTCGACATCCCCAGTATACCACCTGCATGTGCTCTCTTTCGACACCCCCGTGAGTCCTCGACATCCCGTGTGTACCTTTACAGCGTAAACCGCCTGCATGTCCTCCATTTCGACACCCCCGTGTGTCCTCAACATCCTGTGTATACCTTTACATCGTATACCACCTAAATATCCTCCCTTTCAACACCCTCGTGTATACCTTTACAGCGTGTACCACCTGTATGTCCTCCCCTTCGACACCCCGTGTGTCCTCGACATCCTGTGTATACCTTTACAACATATACCACCTACATGTCGTCCCTTTCGACACCCCCGTGTGTTCTCGACGTCCCAAGTATACCATCAACATGTCCTCACTTTCGAAACCCCCATGAGTCCTCGACATCCCGTGTATACCTTTACAGCGTATACCACCTGCATGTGCTCCATTTCAACACCCCCGTGTGTCCTCGACATCCCGTGTATACCATTACTACGTATACCACCTGCGTGTCCTCTCTTTCGACACCCCCGTGTGCCCTCGACATCCCGTGTATACCTTTACAGCGTATACCACCTGCATGTCCTCCCTTTCGACACCCCGTGTTTCACGCCCCAAAATACCCCCTAGGAGTTAAGGGATACTTTAGAGGTGACTACGTGTACCTCTCAAACCATCCTGTAATGCAAGAGGCTAAACATAATATAATACAATGATAATCAGAGCGCGGAAACTAAACATAAGTGCGGAAGCATAAGCCAACTTTTTCTTTTCTTCTATTACTCCATATAGTATTCCAAGTTAACATATACTAAATACAATCAAAGTAAAGGTGGACATGCCCACCTATCAAAATACAAAAAGGAACTCTCTAACACTCTCCTCTCAACAGTAGTCGAGGTATGGCCACACATCCAAGTCCCCATCCTCTTGAGACTGCCATGGGATAGGTGGCTCCCTCTCCTCTACATACTCCTCCTCGACCCAAGGCTCGGGGTCGAGGACATCCACGGTACCTGCCGACATAAAAGTACGGCTGAGCATGGAATACTCAGCGAGTACAAACTACTAGCTAACCATAACAATAACGAACGCATAACAACAGTGAGCAATACAAGATATTAATTTAAAGCAATAGTGAAAGCATAAGATACATAGCCATATCTTGACATGCGTATATGAATGCAAAAACCTCGGTAAAACTCATGTCTCGGAAACATTTTTTTCGTGTCTCGGTCAAATCATGTATGTGTATCATGTCTTTTCTTGTATTTCATGTCTTGATTTGTTCTTGACTTGTATACTTGTGAGCCAGAGGCTAGCACCCTTCCTTGGGCTACCAACCTCCTTGTCATGTTCTTGTTCCGTTTCTCTTGTGAGCCAGAGGCTAGCACCCTTCCTTGGGCTACCAACCTCCTTGTCATGTTCTCTCTTGCATTTCACTTGTGAGCCAGAGGCTAGCACCCTTCCTTGGGGCTACCAACCTCCTTGTCATGTTCTTGATTCATTTCATATACAAATACAATCTTGGAAAAACCCGGTTTCATGCATGCATGCGTGCTTGTGTGCTTGTCAATAGTGGTAATCATGATGACATACTTGAATGGGCGGATCACATGACTATGGCATTTCAATCCTTAACATAGTGGTATGAAAATTTAGGCAACATATAGCACATTTGAGCAATTTATCATTTCTAAGAACATTTACACAATTTCTATTTCCATTTTCTTCATTAAGTCCATTTATCCCTTGTTTAGTCATTTTATCAAACACCCGGTGGGCCACATTTCTTAGTCCTTCCATTTCCCTTATTTAGTGCGTATTTTTCATCAAGACATCAAGGTACATTCGTTATTTGTAAAGTGCCCATCTTCCATTTTCCTTTTCACACATCACACAACATCCATACGGCATCCAATCGCCTCAATCGACATCCCATCCACACATTTATTCTATTCCCCTTATCTTGTTTATATTTGTTGAGTTAATACAATGCATAGGGAAGGAAAAGCATAATATATATAATCACCATTTACACTAGAAAACCTAGGTTATTGCTAGGGAAAGTTAGTAGGGTGTACTAACCTTAGATCAAGGTTTGATCTTGAAGAAACCTTGAAATAGAAGCTCTATTTGGAAGGAGGAAGCCTTTGCTTGAAGGGGACTTGAGTTGGGGGAAGAAACCTCTTTCAAAACGTGAGTGAGTGCTGCCCTAGCTTGGAGAATGCACCTCTACACGAGCTTGAGTTGAAATCTTGAAGAAAACGTGCTTGGGGACGATCAAGGGTCTTCACCCCTTTGATTTCTTCTCCAAAAGCAACCTAGGTTTAGGAAACCCTTTTCTCTTCTCTCTTATCTCCCAAATCTCTCTAAGTATAGTGAATGATGCCCTAAGGCTCGGGCAAGCCTTAAGGAGAAAGGGTTTAACCCCCAAAAGACGATAAAGCCCTTACTGAAATTTCTACAAAAACGCGAAGACCGAGCGATCGGTGTTCATGACCGATCGATCGGTTGCCTACCGAGCGATCGGTGTTTATGACCGATCGACCCGTCAAAAACTCACTCTCTGGAAAATTTCCCCATACAAAATTTCTGACCGTGCGATAGCTACCGATCGATCGGTTATGGACCGATCGATCGCTGACTGGACCGAGCGATCGGTCTTCTGTATGTCTGGACTGTTTTGACCATATCTTTTGACTCGCTTGTCAGATTTCGACGATTCAACTTGCGTTGGATCCGTCTTTCGAAAATGAACATTTTTGACGTTTTGGAATTTCCGATTTCTCCCTTATTTATTAATTAGACTATAAAAATGGCCAATTAGCTATGAAGGTGGTATTCATTAAGGATGAAAAAGTCTGGGGTGCTACACCGTGTGTCCTCGACATCCTGTGTATACCACCTGTATGTCCACTCATTTGACACCCCCGTGAGTCCTCGACATCCCGTGTATACCTTTACAGTGTATACCACCTGCATGTGCTCTCTTTCGACATACCCGTGTGTCCTCGACATCCTTTGCATACCACCTGCATGTCCTCCCTTTCGACACCCCGTGTGTCCTCGAGATCCTGTGTATACCTTTACAGCATATATGTAGAGACCCGAATCTTTTTCATGTTTTTAGTACATTGCATTAAGGGTATTTTAGTCTATTAATTAAGTGGAAATTAGAAATTCTAAAACGCCAGAAATGTTCGTTTTCGAAAGACGAATCCAACGCAAGTTGAATCGTCAAAATCCGATGAACGAGTAAAAAGTTATGGCCAAAACAGTAAAGCGGGTCAAAAATCTATAGGCAACCGATCGCTCGGTCAGAACCAGCGATCGATCGGTCCAAAACCGATCGATCGGTATCTATCGACTGGTCCAAAATTTTGTATGGGGAAATTTTCCAGAGAGTGTGTTTTTGACCGATCGCCCGGTCATAAACACCGATCGATCGGTAGCAACCGATCGCTCGGTCATAACCACCGATCGCTCGGTCCTTCGTGTTTTTGCAGAAATTTAGTAAGGGCTTTTTGGTCTTTTTGTTCTCAAACCTTGAGGCTATAAATAGGGTGTCCTACTCGAAATATTAAAATACTCCACCTAGTTCTAACCTAATTTGGCAAAAAGGGGGAGAAACCTTAGGGTTTTGAGAGAGGGTTTTCTTGGAGAAGGAAGAGATTGATAGGAGATTGCAAGAAAAGTTTGGGAAGCTTCTCCAAATCGTCTCGGGAGCGTTTTGAATCCAAGGGAAGGATTCCTAAGGTCGATATACTATCCTAATCAACTTTATTTTAAGGTTTTGTGAATGTTAAGATGCTAGGAATGGTAGAAATAGATGTTTAATGCATTTTCCCTAATTTTCTAAGAAGCAAGCTAATTATGGATGGATATGTGGATTGGAAATGTGGATTAAATGTGGATAGAATTTATGGAGGATGGGAAATGTAAGGAGGATGGGATTAATTTGTGGATGTGGATGAATATATGAATTGTATGGATGGAATTATGATTTGATGAATGCATGAAAAGGTAGAGAAACAATGGATTCATATTATGTGTACTCAAGGTGTTTGTGAAAATGTCTGTGAGAATAAATGCTATGATACTTTTATGAAATGGTGGTAAATGGATTATAAATGATGTTAAGAATTATGATAAGGAATATATATGTGATTGTTTGTTAAGTATACTTAATTTCTTGCATGGGAATTGATAGTCGGGAAGGTAAGAACTTAGAGGAACATCTCTCAAACCGGGAATTCTCTAACTATTTGGTATGGGACATATAGTGGAGTTTCCATGGTGGGAAATCGGAATCTAAGCAATTACCGACTCGAACGTTAATTTTGACACTTAAGCACATAAGCACGTGTATGTTAAGATAAGAGTCTCACAAGTCACACATGTGGACCACAAGTATGAGCATGACATATGTATGACATTCTGCATAAGCATAAGCATGACATGGTCCGTATCCGCCAAGAACGGCATGTCAACCATATGATTTCTAAGGCATGGTCCGTATCCGCCAAGAACGGCATGTCTCATTTCTGTGTGATCTGAATAAGTGCATAAGGCATGGTCCGTATCCGCCAAGAACGGCATGTCTGATTACTATATGATATGAATAAGTGCATAAGCATAAGCATAAGCATCTCACAAGCACGTGGTCTCGTAAGCATAAGTACCTCATAAGTGTATGGTTTTCGAAGTCTAAGATTCTCACAAGTACACGAGTCAAGGTGATGATATGATGTATATGCGCACACGTTCTTCCGCACTCTGATTATGTTATTATGCTATTGGATATGTTTCTGACTAAGTGCAGGTATATCATTATTGTTGGTTGGATTTTATATACACTGAGTACCTTTGTACTCAGCCGGACTTTTGTCTTGGCAGGTATAGAGCAGGAGTACCCGGCGGAGCCGTGGGTTGAGGAGACTTACCTCGAGGAAGGAGGTGAAGGTGAGCCTTCTGAGGAGGGAGCCGGAGACTTGGGCGGCTACACCTCTTAGTTTACATTTCTTTTCATTGAGAGAGTTTTGTATTTGAATTTTAGAGGATGTTGCTCAGTAGACTTCTTATTAGTTGTGTATCAGACTTGTTGGTTCATTGTGAGTTGTATATATAGACCTTAGACTTGTGCAGGTTGGATTGGGTTTATATATCGGAATTTTACTATCCTCATTTTGAAGACTCGTGTAGTAGCCTTGTATGCATGGTTTTAAGCAGGTTAAGTGAATGTGGTGATTCCAAAGTCCTATTTTAGCCTTAGTAGGATTTTGGGGTCGTTACAGAGGTGGTATCAGAGCTCTAGGCATTAGGTTCCCTTGGGCTAAATTGTCTTCTTAGTAGGAGTCATGTTATGTCACTCCAGGTCTGATACCAGAGGATATCAATCAGTGCTCAAGGCATTAGAGTCCTTAGGGCTAAGGTATTAAGTGTAGGGAATAGGAAGATGTGAACCTTAGGGAAGCAACATCAAGTTCAGGACTTTAAAATTGTTGAGGATTGAGTTTTGATTAAGCGTAGACTTAGGAATTTTATGTGAGTGTGTTCTAAATGGATTGCTTTCTTCTTCTCAGGATTGTAAGCATGAGAAGGGGTGGAAGAAATAATAGGAATGGAGGAGGTAGTGTGACTGATGGGGATACTCCAGATGGTGCTTCCCAAGCCAATGTGAGTCGGGCTATGGAAGCTATTGCTGCAGCCATGGAGAGGCAGGCTGAAATTATGGCTCAGGAAACTGCGCTGCTGGTCAAGCTAGGCAAGAGAGGGCGGTTGATGTTCACCCACCCCGTCACAACGGAGTGGAAGCTTTTAGGAGGATGAGTCCTCCAGCCTTCTATGGTAGTACGGATCCCTTAGTTGCCGAGTTATGGATCATGCAACTGGAGAAGATCTTCACCGTGCTTGAGGCTACCGATGAGCAGAGGGTGAAATGGGCCTCCTTCGTCATGGAAGGCGAGGCTGAACATTGGTGGAGGGCCGCATCTAGGCAGAGGAATGAGGTGCGAGCCGGACAAGAGTGGACTTGGGGAGAGTTCCTCGACATCTTCTACGAGAGATACTTCCCGGTGTTTATGAGAGATCAGAAGGAGATTGAATTCTCTACCTTGGAGCAAGGGAGGATGTCAGTGGCCGAGTATGAGGCCAAGTTTGTAGAGCTTTCTAGGTTCGCTCCTCACTTGATTGCTACGGAGAGAATGAAGGCAAAGAGGTTTGAGCGAGGTTTGAAGGATTTTATTCGGGAGAAAGTTTCGATACTTCAGCTCGAGACTTGTAGGGAAGTGTACCAACGTGCTTTGATAGCTGAGAAGAATTCAGAAGAATTGTTGAAGAAGAGGGAGAAGATGCAAGCAAGCAGGTTTGTCCCCCAGGACAAGAGGTCGAGGATAGCAGGTCCTATGCCCATTGCTAGGTCTACCCCTTATCAGAGGCCGACTCAGGTAGCCCCACGAGCAGCTTAGGTGGCTCCGCCTACTACTGGCATTCAGTTGTTTGATGTATGCCGCCAGTCCGGAAAGAGGCACAGAGTGGGAGAGTGTAGGGCAATTACTGGAGGTTGTTTCCATTGTGGAGAGGTCTCACACCGGATCCGAGATTGCCCACTCCGCATTCAGCAGGGGATTCAGTCGACTCAGCCACAGGGAGTCAGGCCCCCAGATAGGCAATCCACACAGCAGAGGCCACCACAGGGTCCTAGACCTCAGCAGCCTCACCAGCCAGCTCAGGGTCGAGTGTTTGCTACCTCGGAGCGGGATGCACAGGCGTCCGACGACGTTGTGCAGGGTACGTTTAATTGTGCTTTAGTCAATTAAAATATTGTTCTGATGCTATGTGTGTGATATTAAATGTTATGTGGTATGATGTAAGATGCATGTATGTATTCATGATTTGACAAATCAGCTTTGTGTATTAATTCAGGCTCATTGTTGATAAATGATTTTCTCGCTCATGTTTTGATCGATACTGGTTCCACTCACTCCTTCGTCACACCTAGTTTTGCACGAGAATTTCCGATGGAGCCAAGTCTGTTAGATCATGAATTGTCTATCACTACTCCTGTCGGTAGTTCAGTCATCATTGATAAGGTCTATCGAGATTGCGACATTCAAGTAGGTCAGAGAGAGATGCCGGCTGATCTGATTGTCCTTGAGTTCCAAGACTTTGACGTCATTTTAGGCATGGATTGGCTTTCCAAATACCATGGGCATGTCGACTGTTTTGGGAAAGTGGTCAACTTTAGACCAATCAGTGAGCCCTCTTTTCGTTTCCAAGGGTTGAAGAAGAAGGACTTTGCTCGTTTCGCGGCATTGAGTCTTACTACCTCGGAAGCACCAGATTTCTCAAGCATCCCTATTGTAGAGGAATTCATGGATGTCTTTCCTAAAGACTTACCGGGTTTGCCACCGGATAGAGAAGTAGAGTTTGCAATTGAGTTAGCTCCGGGTACGGCACCCATCTCTAAAGCGCCATATAGGATGGCTCCAGCAGAGTTGAAAGAGCTTAAGGAGCAGATTGACGAATTGCTTAGTCTTGGATTTATCCACCCAAGTGTATCACCTTGGGGAGCTCCAGTGTTGTTTGTGAAGAAGAAGGATGGTTCGATGAGGATGTGCATCGACTTTCGGCAACTGAACAAGGTCACCATCAAGAACAAATATCCTTTACCTAGGATCGATGACTTGTTTGATCAGTTGCAAGGAGCTAAGTATTTCTCCAAGATTGATTTAAGGTCAGGCTACCATCAATTGAAGATAAAGATGGAAGATGTGCCTAAGTCTGCTTTTAGGACCAGATATGGGCATTTTGAATTCTTAGTCATGCCGTTCGGTTTGAAAAACGCCCTGGCAGCATTCATGGATCTCATGAACAGGATCTTCAAGCCGACTCTGGACCGCTTTGTGATCGTGTTTGTGGATGACATTTTAGTGTACTCCAGGACACAGAAGGAGCATGAGATGCATCTCCGGATCACCCTGAAGATACTCCGTGAGCATAAGCTATATGCTAAGCTTAGCAAGTGCGAGTTTTGGCTAGAAAAAGTAGCATTTCTAGGCCATGTGGTGTCAGAAGAGGGGATTTCAGTTGACCCTGCTAAGATAGAAGCAGTGGAAGGATGGGGAAGACCAAAGAGTGTTACAGAGGTTCGAAGTTTCTTGGGCCTAGCTGGATATTATCGAAGATTCGTAGAAGGATTTTCCAGTTTGGCAGCTCCACTTACTCATCTAACTCGAAAGAATGCTAGATTCGAGTGGAATGAGAAATGTGAGAATAGTTTTCTTGAGTCGAAGAAGCGTCTCACCACCGCTCCGATCTTGACTGTTCCATCGGGTAGTGAAGATTTTGTGGTGTATAGTGATGCCTCACTCGTTGGGTTAGGTTGTGTTCTTATGCAACACGGGAAGGTGATTGCCTATGCTTCTCGGCAGTTGAAAGACCACGAGAAGAACTATCCTACCCATGATTTGGAGTTGGCAGCCTTGGTTTTTGCTCTTAAGATCTGGAGACATTACTTGTACGGTGCGCAGTTTGAAGTTTTCACCGACCACAAAAGTCTAAAGTATTTATTCTCGCAGAAAGAGCTGAATTTGAGGCAGCGTCGTTGGGTGGAATTCCTCAAGGATTATGATTGTTCTATCCAGTACCACCCGGGGAAAGCGAATGTAGTGGCAGATGCGCTAAGTAGGAGACCTACTGGATTCTTGGCACACTTGATGGTCCAAGAATGGAAGTTACTAGAAGAGGTGCCTAGCCTCGATGCGGGTTTCAGTGTGGGAGCATCTGGAGCCTTATTGGCTAACATTATGGTCAGGCCAACCTTATTGAACAGGATTAAGGACTTGCAGTGGAATGATGGAGAACTGCACGCTGCCATGAATAAGTCACTGAGCAGCGGGTTTGAGGATTTCTCTTGGAGGGATGGTGGAGTTTGTTTCAAGGGTAGACTTTGTGTTCCGGATGATGAGGATTTAAGAAGGGAGATTCTGGATGAAGCACACAAGTCCAAGTACACCGTGCATCCGGGAGGTACTAAGATGTACCAGAACCTTAAGAAGTATTTCTGGTGGAAAGGTATGAAGAAAGATGTGGCTACCTTTGTATCCAAGTGTTTGGTGTGTCAGCAGGTGAAGGCCGAACACAGGAGACCGGCAGGACTTCTTCAGTCTCTTCCTATTCCCGAGTGGAAGTGGGAAAATATCTCCATGGATTTCGTTGTTGGTTTGCCAAAGACGGCCAAGAACTTTGATGCCATTTGGGTTGTGGTTGACCAATTGACTAAATCAGCTCATTTTCTTCCATATCGGACCACTTTCAACTCTAATCAATTGGCTAACCTCTATATCAAAGAGATAGTTCGTTTGCATGGAGTGCCAGTTAGCATTGTTTCTGATCGAGATCCGAGATTTACATCCAGATTCTGGAAGAGTTTTCAGCAGGCCATGGGTTCTCATTTGGATTTTAGTATGGCATTTCATCCGCAGACAGATGGGCAAACTGAAAGAGTGAACCAAATCATAGAGGACATGCTACGAGCTTGCATGTTAGACTTTCAGGGTAGTTGGGTTGATCACTTGCCGTTGGTTGAGTTTGCCTACAACAACAGCTATCAAGCTAGCATTCAGATGGCGCCGTTTGAGGTACTTTATGGGAGGAGTTGTCGTTCACCTTTGTGTTGGGACGAAGTTGGTGAGAGGAAGCTTTTGGGTCCCGAGCTCGTTGGTCAGACTGTGGATAGAGTTCAGTTGATCAGGGAGAGGTTGAAAGCAGCTCAGAGTAGACAGAAAAGCTATGCCGATACTCGAAGGAGAGATCTTGAGTTCCAAGTCGGAGATTTTGTATTTGTTAAGATCTCACCTACGAAGGGGGTGATGAGATTCGGCAAGCGAGGCAAGCTCAGTCCGAGATATGTGGGTCCTTTTCAGATCATCACCCGAGTCGGGGAAGTTGCTTATCGGGTCGCCTTACCACCTCACATGGAAGGTGTGCATAATGTCTTTCACATCTCTATGTTGAGGAAGTACATTGCTGATCCTTCACATGTCATTCATTTGGAACCGTTGAAAATTCGGGAAGATTTGACTTTAGTGGAGCAACCAGCTCAAATTTTGGACCGGAAAGAGCAAGTTTTGCGTTCTAAGGTCATTCCTCTTGTGCTCTTGCAATGGGAGCATCACTCTAGAGAAGAGGCTACTTGGGAGAGAGAAGCCGAAGTCCGCGAAAAGTACCCGCACTTGTTCACCTAAGGTACGTAATTTCGAGGACGAAATTCTTTTAAGGGGGGAGGATGTAGAGACCCGAATCTTTTTTATGTTTTTAGTGCATTGCATTAAGGGTATTTTAGTCTATTAATTAAGTAGAAATTGGAAATTCTAAAACGCCAGAAATGTTCGTTTTCGAAAGACGAATCCAACGCAAGTTGAATCGTCAAAATCCGATGAACGAGTAAAAAGTTATGGCCAAAAATCTATAGGCAACCGATCGCTCGGTCAGAACCAGCGATCGATCGGTCCAAAACCGATCGATCGGTATCTATCGACTGGTCCAAAATTTTGTATGGGGAAATTTTCCAGAGAGTGTTTTTGACCGATCGCCCGGTCATAAACACCGATCGATCGGGTAGCAACCGATCGCTCGGTCATAACCACCGATCGCTCGGTTCTTCGTGTTTTTGCAGAAATTTAGTAAAGGTTTTTTGGTCTTTTTGTTCTCAAACCTTGAGGCTATAAATAGGGGGCCCTACTCGAAATATTAAAATACTCCACCTAGTTCTAACCTAATTTGGAAAAAAGGGGGAGAAACCTTAGGGTTTTGAGAGAGGGTTTTCTTGGAGAAGGAAGAGATTGATAGGAGATTGCAAGAAAAGTTTGGGAAGCTTCTCCAAATCGTCTCGGGAGCATTTTGAATCCAAGGGAAGGATTCCTAAGGTCGATATACTATCCTAATCAACTTTATTTTAAGGTTTTGTAAATGTTAAGATGCTAGGAATGATAGAAATAGATGTTTGATGCATTTTCCCTAATTTTCTAAGAAGCAAGCTAATTATGGATGGATATGTGGATTAAATGTGGATAGAATTTATGGAGGATGGAAAATGTATGGAGGATGGGATTAATTTGTGGATGTGGTTGAATATATGAATTGTATGGATGGAATTATGATTTGATGAATGCATGAAAAGGTAGAGAAACAATGGATTCATATTATGTGTACTCAAGGTGTTTGTGAAAATGTCTGTGAGAATAAATGCTATGATACTTTTATGATATGGTGGTAAATGGATTATAAATGATGTTAAGAATTATGATAAGGAATATATATGTGATTGTTTGTTAAGTATACTTAATTTCTTGCATGGGAATTGATAGTCGGGAAGGTAAGAACTTAGAGGAACATCTCTCAAACCGGGAATTCTCTAACTATTTGGTATGGGACATATAGTGGAGTTTGCATGGTGGGAAATCGGAATCTAAGCAATTACCGACTCGAACGTTAATTTCGACACTTAAGCACATAAGCACGTGTATGTTAAGATAAGAGTCTCACAAGTCACACATGTGGACCACAAGTATGAGCATGACATATGTATGACATTCTGCATAAGCATAAGCATGACATGGTCCGTATCCGCCAAGAACGACATGTCAACCATATGATTTCTAAGGCATGGTCTGTATCCGCCAAGAACGGCATGTCTCATTTCAGTGTGATCTGAATAAGTGCATAAGGCATGGTCCGTATCCGCCAAGAACGGCATATCTGATTACTGTATGATCTGAATAAGTGCATAAGCATAAGCATAAGCATCTCACAAGCACGTGGTCTCGTAAGCATAAGTACCTCATAAGTGTATGGTTTTCTAAGTCTAAGATTCTCACAAGTACACGAGTCAAGGTGATGATATGATGTATATGCGCACACGTTCTTCCGCACTCTGATTATGTTATTATGCTATTGGATATGTTTCTGACTAAGTGCAGGTATATCATTATTGTTGGTCGGATTTTATATACACTGAGTACCTTTGTACTCAGCCAGACTTTTGTCTTGGAAGGTATAGAGCAGGAGTACCCGGCAGAGCCGTGGGTTGAGGAGACTTACCTCGAGGAAGGAGGTGAAGGTGAGCCTTCTGAGGAGGGAGCCGGAGACTTGGGTGGCTACACCTCTTAGTTTACATTTCTTTTCATTGAGAGAGTTTTGTATTTGACTTTTAGAGGATGTTGCTCAGTAGACTTCTTATTAGTTGTGTATCAGACTTGTTGGTTCATTGTGAGTTGTATATATAGACCTTAGACTTGTGCAGGTTGGATTGGGTTTATATATCAGAATTTTATTATCCTCATTTTGAAGACTCGTGTAGTAGCCTTGTATGCATGGTTTTAAGCAGGTTAAGTGAATGTGGTGATTCCAAAGTCCTATTTTAGCCTTAGTAGGATTTTGGGGTCGTTACAATATACCACCTATATGTCGTCCCTTTCGACACCCCCGTGTGTCCTCGACATCCCCAGTATACCACCTGCATGTCCTCTCTTTCGACACCCCCGTGAGTCCTCGACATCCCGTGTATACCTTTACAGTGTATACCACCTGCATGTGCTCTCTTTCGACATCTCCGTGTGTCCTCGACATCCCGTGTATACCTTTATTGCGTATACCACCTGCATGTCCTCCCTTTCGACATCCCCGTGTGTGCTCGACTTCCCGTGTATACATTTGCAGCGTATACCACCTGCATGTCCTCCCTTTCGACACACCTGTGTGTCCTCGAAATCCTGTGTATAGCGTTACAGCATATAGCACCTGCATGTCCTCCTTTTCGATAGTTCCGTGTGTCCTCGACATCCAGTGTATACCTTTACAGCCTATACCACTAGTATGTCCTCTCTTTCAACACCTCTGTGTGTCCTCAACATCCCGTGTATACCTTTACAGCGTATACCACCTGCATGTCCTCCCTTTCGACTCTCCCGTGTGTCCTCAACATCCCGTGTATACCATTACAGCGTATACCACCTGCATATCCTCCCTTTCGACACCCCCGTGTGTCCTGGAAATCCTGTGTATAGCGTTACAGTATATAGCACCTCCATGTCCTCCCTTTCGATACCTCTGTGTGTCCTCGACATCCAGTGTATACCTTTACAGCCTATACCAATAGCATGTCCTCTCTTTCAACGCCCCCGTGTATCCTCGACATCCGTGTATACCTTTACATCGTATTACCACCTGTATGCCCTCTCTTTCAACACCTCCGTGTGTCCTTGACATCCCGTGAATACCTTTACACCGTATGCCACCTGCATGTCCTCTCTTTCGACACCCTCGTGGGCCCTCGACATCCCGTGTATAGCTTTACAGCGTATACCACCTTGATATCCTCCCTTTCGACACCCTCGTGTATACCTTTACAGCGTATACCACCTGCATGTCCTCCCTTTCGACACCCCGTGTGTCCTTGACATCCTGTGTATACCTTTACAGCATATACCACCTACATGTCCCCCCTGTCGACATCTCCGTGTGTCCTCGACATCCCGTGTATACCTTTACAACATATACCACCTACATGTCCTCCTTTTCGACACCCTCGTGGGTCCTCGACATCCCTTGTATACCTTTACAGCTTATAACACCAACATGTCAACCCTTTCCACACCCCTGTGTTTCCTCGATATCCCGTGTATACCTTTACTGCGTATACCACCTGCATGTCCTCCCTTTCGACACCCCGTGTGTCCTCGACATCCTGTGTATACCTTTACAGCATATACCACCTACATTTTGTCCCTTTCGACACCCCCGTGTGTCCTCGACATCCCCTGTATACCACCTGCATGTCCTCACTTTCGACACCCCCGTGTGTCCTCGACATCCCGTGTATACTTTTACGGCGTATACCACCTGCATGTGCTCCCTTTTCACACCCCCATGAGTCCTCGACATCCCGTGTATACCATTACTGCGTATACCACCTCCATGTCCTCAATTTCGACACCCCCGTGTGCCCTGGACATCCCGAGTATACCTTTACAGCGTATACCACCTACACATCCTCCCTTTCGACACCCCAGTGTGTCCTCGACATCCCGCGTATACCTTTACAACGTATACTACCTACATGTCCTCCCTTTCGACACACCCGTGTGTCCTCGACATCCTACGTATACCTTTACAGCGTATATCACCAGCATGTATTCTCTTTCGACATCCCCGTGTGTCCTCGACTTCCCGTGTATAACTTTACAGCGTATACCACCTGCATGTCCTCCCTTTCGACACCCCTGTGTGTCCGCGAAATCCCGTGTATAGCGTTACAGCATATAGCACCTGCATGTCCTCCCTTTCGATACCTCTCTGTGTCCTCGACATCCCGTGTATACTTTTACAGCGTATACCACCTGGGTATCCCCCCTTTCGACATCTCCGTGTGTCCTCGACATCCCTTGTACACCTTTATAGCTTATACCACCTGCATGTCCTACCTTTCGAGACCACCGTGTGTCCTCAAAATCCTGTATATAGCGTTACAGCATATAGCCCCTGCATGTCCTCCCTTTCGACACCTCTGTGTGTCCTCGACATCCAGTGTATACCTTTATAGCGTATACCACCAGCATGTCCTCTCTTTCAACACCTCTGTGTGTCCTCGACATCCCGTGTATACCTTTACAGCGTATACCACCTGCATATCCTCCCTTTCGACACCCCCGGGTGTCCTCAACCTCCCGTGTATACCTTTACAGCGTATGCCACCAGCATGTCCTCCCTTTCAACGCCCCCGTGTATCCTCAACATCCCGTGTATACCTTTACAGCGTATACCACCTGCATGTCCCCTCTTTCAACTCCTCCGTGTGTCCTCGACATCCCGTGAATACCTTTACACCGTATACCACCTGCATGTCATCTCTTTCGACACCCTCGTGTCCCTCGACATCCCGTCTATACATTTATAGCGTATCACACCTGCATATCCTCCCTTTCGACACCCTCGTGTATACCTTTACAGCGTATACCACCTGCATGTCCTCCCTTTCGACACCCCGTGTGTCCTTGACATCATGTGTATACCTTTACAGCATATACCACATACATGTCGTCTCTTTCGACACCCCCGTGTGTCCTCGAAATCCCCTGTATACCACCTGCATGTCCTCACTTTCGACACCCCCGTGTTTCCACGACATCCAGTGTATACCTTTACAGCGTATATCACTTGCATGTGCTCCCTTTCCACACCCCCGTGTGTCCTCGACATCCCGTGTATATCTTTACTGCGTATACCACCTGCATGTCCTCCCTTTCGACACCCCTGTGTGTCCTCAACATCTCGTATATACCTTTACAGCGTATGCCACCAGCATGTCCTCTCTTTCAACGCCCCCGTGTATCCTCGACATCCCGTGTATACCTTTACACCGTATACCACCTACATGTCCTCTCTTTCGACACCCTCGTGTGCCCTCGACATCCCGTGTATACCTTTATAGCGTATAACACCTGCATAACCTCCCTTTTAACACCTCTGTGTGTCCTCGACATCCCGTGTATACCTTTACAGCGTATACCACCTGCATGTCCTCCCTTTGGACACCCCGTTTGTCCTTCACATCCTGTGTATACCTTTGCAGCATATACCACATACATGTCGTCCCTTTCGAAACCCCCGTGTGTCCTCGACATCCCGTGTATACCTTTACTGCGTATACAACCTGCATATCCTCCTTTTCGACAACCTCGTGTATACCTTTACAGCGTATACCACCTGCATGTCCTCTCTTTCGACACCTTGTGTGTCCTCGACATCCTGTGTAGACCTTTACAGCATATACCACCGACATATCCCCCCTTTCGACATCTCCGTGTGTCCTCGACATCTCGTGTAGACCTTTACAGCGTATACCACCTACATGTCCTCCCTTTCGACACCCCCGTGTGTCCTCGACATCCCTTGTATACCTTTACAGCTTATACCACCTGCAAGTCCTCCCTTTCGACACCCCTGTGTGTCCTCAATATCCCGTGTATACCTTTACAGCGTATGCCCCCAGCATGTCCTCTCTTTCCACGCCCCCGTGTATCCTCGACATCCAGTGTATACCTTTACAGCATCTACCAGCTGCATGTCCTCTCTTTCAACACCTCCGTGTGTCCTCGACATCTCGTGAATACCTTTACACCGTATCCCACCTGCATGTCCTCTCTTTCGACACCCTCGTGTCCCTCGACATCCCGTGTATACCTTTATAGCGTATAACACCTGCCTAACCTCCCTTTCAACACCTCTGTGTGTCCTCGACATCCCGTGTATACCTTTACAGCGTATACCACCTGCATGTCCTCCCTTTCGACACCCCGTTTGTCCTCGACATCCTGTGTATACCTTTGCAGCATATACCACATACATGTCGTCCCTTTCGACACCCCCGTGTGTCCTCGACATCCCCTGTATACCACCTGCATGTCCTCACTTTCGACACCCCCGTGCGTCCTCGACATCCCGTGTATACCTTTTCAGCGTATATCACCTGCATGTGCTCCCTTTCTACACCCTCGTGAGTCCTCGACATCCCGTGTATACCTTTACTACGTATACCACCTACATGTCCTCCCTTTCGACACCCCGTTTGTCCTCGACATCCTGTGTATACCTTTACAGCATATACCACATACAAGTCGTCCCTTTCGACACCCCCGTGTGTCCTCGACATCCCCTGTATACCACCAGCATGTCCTCTCTTTCAACGCCCCCGTGTATCCTCGACATCCCGTGTATACCTTTACATCGTATACCACCTGCATGTCCTCTTTTTCAACACCTCCGTGTGTCCTCGACATCCCGTTAATACATTTACACTGTATACCACCTGTATGTCCTCTCTTTCAACACACTCGTGTGCCCTCGCCATCCCGTGTATACCTTTACAGCGTATACCACCTGCATATCCTCCCTTTCGACACCCTCGTGTATACCTATACACCGTATACCACCTGCATGTCCTCTCTTTCGACACCCGGTGTGTTCTCGACATCCTGTGCATACCTTTACAGCATATACCACCGACATATCCCCCCTTTCGACCTCTCCGTGTGTCCTCGACATCTCGTGTAGACCTTTACAGCGTATACCACCTACATGTCCTCTCTTTCGACACCCCCGTGTGTCCTCGACATCCCTTGTATACCTTTACAGCTTATACCACCTGCATGTCCACCCTTTCCACACCCCCGTGTGTCCTCGACATCCCATGTATACCTTTACTGCGTTACCGCCTGCATGTCCCCCCTTTCGACATCTCCGTGTGTCCTCGACATCCCTTCTACACCTTTACAGCTTATACCACCTGCATGTCCTACCTTTCGACACCCCCGTGTATCCTCGAAATCCTGTGTATAGCGTTACAGCATAAAACACCTGCATATCCTCCCTTTCGACACCTCCATGTGTCCTCGACATCCAGTGTATACCTTTACAGCGTATACCACCAGCATGTCCTCTCTTTCAACACCTCTGTGTGTCCTCGACATCCCGTGTATTCCTTTACAGCGTATACCACCTGCATATGCTCCCTTTTGACACCCCCGTGTGTCCTCGAAATCCCGTGTATATGTGACGCCCCGAACCCGCGCCTAGGGAATCAAGTTTCGAGACGCGTGTCCGTTCGTCAAATCATGCAAGCGGAAGACTTTACCCGCAAAAAGGCAGGAAATTTAAACATTTATCAGATGCTCCCAAAAAGCAAATAATACCTGTCATCACAATAGCCATTATACAAACCATATACCTGTATTATTTACATCAAGTTTGTTTTACAAAAGTAGGCGTCTCTATCGCCAGGTACAACTTGTACAAGCTTCCAAAGTATCCAGATAGATTTTTCACTTACGGATCAGCAGCTCCAAGATCTGCTGACACAAAAAGTCAGTGAGCTATGAAGCCCAATAAAACCACAATCCTTCTAAACTATTTTCCACATAATAACACGCATCAATAATGATATAATAAGCAGTTCAATTTGCATGTTACAGTAAAATAGAACAGTATATAATAAATTGTGACCCAAGGTCACTTAGGGTTACGTCACCCTAACAGAGGTTCCCAACCTCACATTACTTTCTAATTATGAGGTTCAGTTATGAATGTATTATATTACCAAATTATCGTTTCGATCAGCAATCATGTTTCATTTCGAGTCCTAAGACTCTATTAATTGGCCACAGCCCACAAATGTTTAGCTTAAAGTCTCTAAATCATAACCATAATACATTGAGTCATTTAGACTCACAGAAGCTGTTCCGGCTTTCACCCGAACATGACAAAACCTTGGGTATACCAACCCAACTCACCTGGAATCCGATGATTCCATACCGAACTATGAGTCCACCAACTCAAACAAATACACCAACTCTGAGTATACCAACTCAGACCACTTCGTATCCGAAGCTTACACACACAACATGGGCATTAACCCAATAAGAACATTTTTTCATTCAATTGACTGGCCACATCTACCATGTATTCGCCGCCATTGCCCTGGGTATCAGTTATGAAGGAACCCCGACCAACCTGCCTACCGTCATCTTCTGGCTAGTCTACGGAGGAACCCCGACATCTATACCAATGCCGACATCTCCTGACGTTCCACCAAGAAGGGACCACGATAGACACGGTGCCGACATCTTCTAACCCACCCAGAGAGGAACCCCGGACTATACACTATCTGATGTTTAGCCACTTTAAACTCCCTAGGACTCCGACATCTCCTGACTACCAGTCACGGAGGAACCACGGGCCATGCAGGACACCGCCACTCCTGACCTAGTCCAAGAGGCACCACGGACGACCTAGACAAACAGATCGACATCTCCCGACTATCAGTCACGGAGGAACCCCGGGCCTTACTGGGCACCGTCTCTCCTGACCTAGTCAAAGAGGAACCACGGACTATACTGAACCCTGGTTAGATTTTCTAACCATAGGTTAACCCCAGTTAACCCAAGCCTCGCTTGATTAACTGAAATACTTGGGCCTCGCGCCCGTGAACCAACTCCGATAACACACCGTCCCGTTAGGGAGCGTTTCCAGACTAATGGATGTCTCCATAGCCTTACAAGACATGCAAAACAACTTTTCGTCACCCTAGGGTGGCGATACAATTTACCTGGGACCCGATCTGGGCTCCCTGAGGGACCACATAAAATCACAACATTACATAGGGGTCTTCGACCCTTTTTCATTCACGTCAAAAGACATGCATATACATCACATGAAATAATATAAAAAAATAAGCGGAAAAAGTGAAGAAAAGAGAGGGGTTTTACTGTTTCACGTGTTTCGAGGCCTCATAGGCAAAAACGGATGTCACCAACGCGTTCCCAACGACGATCAACCCCGGGGTAGAGCGCATGCAACTTTCTCTCTCCACTTTCTCTCTCTACCTTTTTCTCTCTCTCTCTCTACACGCAAAACGAGACGCCAAAGAGAAAATCGGACGCCGCCAATGCGTTGGGGACGTCGAAAAACCTCAAGGACCCACTTCTCTCTTCTTTCTCTCTCCTCTTTCTCTCTCTTCCTTTCTTTCTCCTCACTTTCTCTCTCTACAATATGCTGTGGCAGAATCCCTCACTGTTGCAAAAACGTGATAATAAAAGGGGCTGCCCCCTATTTATAATGCAAGGGTCATGTGCCATGCACATGACCACCATTAATGGTCCTCGTTGACCAAGTCAACAGGTTGACCATTTGACTATTATTCCGTATTTTCTCGCATATACGGCATCCGTAATCCTACTTAATGACATCCGATTTTGACGAACTTTAGGTGACCGAACTTGGAGCAGTCCGACACCTACTGTAAAAATTTCGGGAAAAAATACTGAGTTTTGACGGCTAAACTTTAGTCCGGAAGAAAATTACAAAACCCACTAATTTCCTGATTTCGAACACAAAACAGGTCGCCGTTTCTTCGTTTGAAATAACTAACTGCCGTGACGACAGAGATTAGTCCCCACGGCCGACCGACACGCATTAGTGCTAACCGCACGGATTTCTATTAGGATCTCCAACAGATATTGGGTTCCACTTAATTTCTGGAAATATGGAAATTTCCCGTTTTTCTCAATTTTATCATACATAATGGCCCCGCGGTCCCGCGAAATGATACTTGACGGAACCGATACGGTAGGGGTGTGTCTCGACAGTCGACCAGCACACTGTGTGCGATTTTTGCCAAATGATACTGAGATTTCCTCGGTGCACTTCAACCCTGAGCAAAATCCCCTTCTTATTAATTTAACAAATAATTAACTAATTAACCTTCATTAAGGACCCATAAACACATAATTTTATTATATTAAAATTCCGGGTCGTTACAGTATACCTTTAGGACGTATACCACCTGCATGTCCTCCCTTTCGATACCCCCGTGTGTCCTCAACATCCCGTGTATACCTTTATAGCGTATACCACCTGCATGTCCACCCTTTCGACACCCCGTTTGTCCTCGACATCCTGTGTATACCTTTACAGCATATACCATGTCGCGCCCCAAAACCCACCCAAGGAGTTAGAGTGAACTTTGGACGACTAATCATGACTTGCTTGACAACTAACCTGCAAAACCCACAGAGCATATACAATAGAGGACAAAAACAGCGGAAACATACTCTAATATAGCACAGCGGAAGTCTAAACAAACCTCTATGTATATACTTACGCAAATCCAAGTTTATACAAAAGGTAACCGTAAGAAAGTGCGGACATGCCCGCTAAAATACATAAATCTAACTCTCATCTCACCCACAGCTAATCCACTCAGAATCTACAACCACCTATTGGTAACCCTCTACGGGAGGTTCCTCCAAAGGCTCCTCGACGTACTCCTCTTCCACCCATGGACCAGGAGCACAAACAGCAAATGAAGCAGCAGCTCCCTCAGAACCTGCCGACAAAAGAAGTACGGCTGAGCATGGAATACTCAGCGGGTACTAAATACTAACCAACGATTATAGCATAAAAATGGCAATACATAATCAGGAGCAATTTATATATGTCAAACGGAAACAGTTCATATCATACAAGGAAGTAAAGCAGTTTATAATCATGCTTGTAATTCGTAGAAAACCGATAAATCCTCTTGAAAACATCGTGCACTTGACTTAACTTGAAATATCTTTTCGTACTTGAAACTTGTCATGTTTGTCTTATCTTGTCATATCATGCGTGTCATGCCATGTCATGCTTGCTTGGAAAGTAAACTACTTGTGAGGGAAGGGAGACCCTTCTTCCTAGAAGGCTTATGCTTGCCATGCCATGTCTTGTCATGCTTGCTTGGAAGAGTAAACTACTTGTGAGGGAAGGGAGACCCTTCTTCCTAGAATGCTTATGCTTGTCATGCCATGTCTTGTCATGCTTGCTTGGAAGAGTAAACTACTTGTGAGGGAAGGGAGACCCTTCTTCCTAGAATGCTTATGCTTGTCATTCCATGTCTTGTCATGAACGAGGTAAAACATATCGGAAGATATGTCCCACCTCTAACCATGTTCTTGTAAACCTCGATAAATCATGTCATGCATGCCGTGCTCGTGGGAACCGTGTACATACTTGCATTTAAATTTAAACATGACATTTGGGAAATTTCACAACACACATAACATTAAAGATTGAGCAATTCTATATTCATAGCATTTAGGGAAAGCAGGAAACACACTATCATAGTCCCTAGCAATATTCATAATTTATTAGGCATGCATTTCCAGATTTTCAGCTCACTGTGTTCACCTTGGCATTTCATCAAACATGGTGTGTTCATTATGGATTTACCCTACAACATGCTTTTCTAGATGGGTTTTACTCAAATCATACATGTACGTTCATTATTGGAACAATGCCCTTCCCCATTTGTTCATCACACACAACCATTGGCATCCAATCGCCCATTCCATCTCCATTCACCCTTCACCATTTACCATTTACCATTCATCCATCTCATAGCACATGTGTAAATGAAAGAAAATGAAGAGAAAAGAAGGGGAAATAGGAACTATAACTAGGAGGGTAGTAAGAAGCACCGACCTTCAAGAAATGAGGAAGAAACCCCTTTCCAAAACGATGTGTAGCTGCTGCCCTAGTTTGAGGAGATGCTCCTCACGAGTTTGTGCCTTGATCTTGAAGAAAAATGGGCTGGAGGTTGATCTAGGGTTTCAAAACCCTTTGATTTCTCTCCAAAATGGAAACCCTAGGTTGGAATCGCCTTCTCCCATTTCTCCTATTCTCTCAAACTCTCTAAGTGTCGAATGAAGCCCTAAAGGCTCGGGTTAAACTCTTAAGGTAAGAGTGAACTGACCAAAAGACTGTAATACCCTTACTGGGATTTCTGCAATGACGCGAGGACCGTGGATAGTGCTGAACACATTGTGCCGTGAATAGTGCCCACTCGTTGTACGGTGAATAGTGCCAACTCGTGGTGCTGTGAATAGTGCCAACTCGTGGTGCTGTGAATAGTGTCAACTCGTGGTGCTTGTGAATAGTGCCAACTCGTGGTGCTATGAATAGTGTCAACTCGTGGGGCCGTGAATAGTGCCACTCATGGTGCCGTGAATAGTGCCACTCGTGGTGCCGTGAATAGTGCCACTCGTGGTGCCGTGAATAGTGCCACTCGTGGTGCCATGAATAGTGCCACTCGTTGTCACGAATAGTGCCACTCGTGGTGCCGTGAATAGTGCCACTCGTGGTGCCGTGAATAGTGCCATTCGTTGTCACGTCGTGTCGTGCACAATACTGAGCTCGTAGTCCGTTGTGAACAGTGCTGAGCCCGTGGTGAGTTGTACAACGTGCCCGTTGTGAGTTGTACAACATGCCCGTGGTGAGTTGTATAACGGATGCTACGTTATCAGTGTACGACGTCAGAGCACGTCCTTAGTGCCTTCCGAGCTACGTCCTCGGTGCATAATCGAGCTACGTTTTCCTACAGGTCCAGACTGTTTTGGCCATATCTTTTGACTCGTTCATCCGATTTTGACGATTCAACTTGCGTTGTGTTCGTACTTCGAAGAGGAACATTTCTGACATTTCAAAATTTCCAATTTCTTCCTTATTTATTAATTATACCTCTTAAAAAGGCAAAATGTCAACGAGAGTGTCATGTATTAACTGTGAAAAGGTCCGGGGCTCTACATCCTCCCCCCCTTATAGGAATTTCGTCCTCGAAATTAGGGCGTTACGAAATCAATCGAGGATACTTCCCCATGCTTAACCTTTTCTACTGAACGATATGATAATCCTCTATTAATCAATATCCAAGGCACTCACTTATCGGCGAGGCACCTAGTTTTCTCATAAAACTCAACATCATTCTAAATAGCAGGAAAAACTTTCATAACATAAGGTAGTACAATTACATACAAGTGGCAACTGACTGCCCATGACAAAACACAAAATACATTCCCTTCTGCACACAAAAATTTTCTTCTCCCTCTCACATCCTCATGCCATATCCTTTGGTGCCTGAGCATTCTATCCTGGAGTGGCAAAGGCTTGTCCCTGGTTAGCCTAGTAAGGGAGCTGTGTGGACTGCTGGGGGCTTAATGCTTGTGTAGAGCCCAGTGGAGGTGACCGCCTAACCGTGGGCCTACTTCCCCGAGAATAAGGTGGCATCTGACGGTTGGGACAATCCTTGATCAGGTGGCCCTGGCGACCACAGTGGAAACATCCACCGGAGATTCTCCTACACTCTCTGGCCACATGTCTCCTCCCACAAAGGGTACATATCTCGTAAGAGTAGGTGGAGGGAGCATATCCTGTTGCCTGAGATACTGCGAGGCGGGGTGGCTGCACGGTAGCCGTGTGCGATGCCGGTGAAGCAACCGAAAGAGAAGCCTGTGGTGCAGTGGGAGGACTCCGTACTTGCATATGTCTAGAGGACGGGTACCTAACCCATGCTTCTGTGACTAATGGGTCCATATTACCATAAAACACCGGGGGCCTCATCCTCCAAAGTGCCTCACTTCCTATGGCATGATGTGTAGGGATAGGTACAAGTACTACCGTAGGAATGGGGGTAGTGGGCTGCCTAGTGGTAAGTATTGCTAGTGTTTCTGCTATGGATCCCAAGACCTGAGTGAGATCAGGCTGCTCATCCCTCAATGGAGGAGGAGATACTCCACCCCTCCTAGTGTGGTATCCAAGACCCTGATCGCCACGTCTCATGGTTTACTCCTGAGCACGATAGCAAAGCATGAATCTAACTTGAATCCCATCAAAATCCGATATTGCATTTTCATAATAGTAAGTATTTATCAAAGTCTAGAACATACTTCAAGATACACAAACCATAGCTTAATAATATACTCTAAGGTTCCTTAGCGAAGCCAAGATGCGATGTTAGTTGTGTTGCAACTGGTTATGGTCTAAGGCTAACTCCTTAGTTGCTTCTTAAGGGCAACAACTTCTCCTAAGCAGAAGTTGGACTCAAGCCCCCAACCTATGCGAGCACATTGTGTATATATCTGAGTACAATTATAATCGTACAATTATACAAGTAGTTTTCTTACTGATGATAAGCTTCACACTTGATTATGGTATTAACTGATCACAAACTTAAGACCTTAGCCCGTTTGAAACTAATACTAATGATTAGCTCATCTAATTGAGTTGTTTAGGTGATGCCCTCTAAATCTGGTGACATGTATAATGCTTCTAAGATCTACATGATGCATGCGGGATATGTATATTTTATTTATTTATTTATTTATTTTTTTTATTTTTTTTATTGTTTTTGTTCATGCCATGTATGAAATGTGTGCCATGTATGAAATGTATGATGCTTATGCGATGCATGATGCCTATGCTATGTATGCTGTTCACGATATGTATGAACGTGCATGCTACCCGATGGAGTTAGTAATTTCTTTATTATTTTGGATTGGCATCGTGTCTAGAACGTGCTGCAGAATGAACGCGCATCTGTATCTAGACTAGGACCGAGCACTGAGTCTAGGGCGTGCTGCAGGCGCGCATCTAGAAACGTGCATCAAACATCCGTGAGCTCATCCAAAAATTATGTTTAATTGGGACTGAGCACTGGGTCTAAGACATGCTGCAGAAAATGCGCAACTGTACTTAGAAGCGTGCATCGAGCATCCCTGGGTTGTTAAAATTATATTTGTTCCTTGAGTTAAAACGCATTACTATCTATATCTGTTTCTACTAGTCGTGGGGTTTCATGGAATTATTGTCATTCCATGATGTGTGACTTATATTTCTTTGTGATGTAAGACGCATCTAGTATAGTTTAACAAGTTTAAAATTACACCAAATGCTCACAATATTACTTATCAAGCCTATGTCCCTATTTCGTAAATTCTAAATTTTTTATTTTTTTTTTATCTTGTAAGACGAAGGAGAATTCTATTCTCACTCGGAAGGCTATTATTTACGAAGACCCCATAGTACAGGGTATGGCAAGGACCTACCACCATTTACCAACTCACACATAGTCTGAACTCCAGCCGGAGTATTACTCAACTCATAAGTCTAGCTGGGAATTAATTCCTAACACATTGGTTGTCACTTAGTACGTGACATATAGCATGCACACCACATTTAATGCCCCCTAACAATACCACACATAATAGTATAAGTACATTGTAAACACACATATAGCATATAATACCATTTAACAATACTACATACAGAGTATAGTACCATCATATTCATCTCGTCAAGTCATCAGAGTAGTTGTAATATTATATCTTGGTGTTCTAGAGTTTCTAAGACCTGTGCTTGGTTGGAGCAACCATTTTAGATTAAGACTAACGTTTAGTCTCACACTTAGAACAAGACTCACTTCCGACTTACATCCATCCTAACTTGTTTCCTAACATATGCTCTTGTCAAGCCGTGGTATAAGATTCTAAGTGACCCTAGAGACCTAAAGCCTAAGCTCTGATACCACTTCTGTCGCGCCCCAAAACCCACCCTAGGAGTTAGAGTGAACTTTGGACGACTAATCATGACTTGCTTGACAACTAACCTGCAAAACCCACAGAGCATATACAATAGAGGACAAAAACAGCGGAAACATACTCTAATATAGCACAGCGGAAGTCTAAACAAACCTCTATGTATATACTTACGCAAATCCAAGTTTATACAAAAGGTAACCGTAAGAAAGTGCGGACATGCCCGCTAAAATACATAAATCTAACTCTCATCTCACCCACAGCTAATCCACTCAGAATCTACAACCACCTATTGGTAACCCTCTACGGGAGGTTCCTCCAAAGGCTCCTCGACGTACTCCTCTTCCACCTATGGACCAGGAGACCAAACATCAAATGAAGCAGCAGCTCCCTCAGAACCTGCCGACAAAAGAAGTACGGCTGAGCATGGAATACTCAGCGGGTACTAAATACTAACCAACGATTATAGCATAAAAATGGCAATACATAATCAGGAGCAATTTATATATGTCAAACGGAAACAGTTCATATCATACAAGGAAGTAAAGCAGTTTATAATCATGCTTGTAATTCGTAGAAAACCGATAAATCCTCTTGAAAACATCGTGCACTTGACTTGACTTGAAATATCTTTTCGTACTTGAAACTTGTCATGTTTGTCTTATCTTGTCATATCATGCGTGTCATGCCATGTCATGCTTGCTTGGAAAGTAAACTACTTGTGAGGGAAGGGAGACCCTTCTTCCTAGAATGCTTATGCTTGTCATGCCATGTCTTGTCATGCTTGCTTGGAAGAGTAAACTACTTGTGAGGGAAGGGAGACCCTTCTTCCTAGAATGCTTATGCTTATCATGCCATGTCTTGTCATGAACGAGGTAAAACATATCGGAAGATATGTCCCACCTCTAACCATGTTCTTGTAAACCTCGATAAATCATGTCATGCATGCCGTGCTCGTGGGAACCGTGTACATACTTGCATTTAAATTTAAACATGACATTTGGGAAATTTCACAACACACATAACATTAAAGATTGAGCAATTCTATATTCATAGCATTTAGGGAAAGCAGGAAACACACTATCATAGTCCCTAGCAATATTCATAATTTATTAGGCATGCATTTCCAGATTTTCAGCTCACTGTGTTCACCTTGGCATTTCATCAAACATGGTGTGTTCATTATGGATTTACCCTACAACATGCTTTTCTAGATGGGTTTCACTCAAATCATACATGTACGTTCATTATTGGAACAATGCCCTTCCCCATTTGTTCATCACACACAACCATTGGCATCCAATCACCCATTCCATCTCCATTCACCATTCACCATTTACCATTTACCATTCATCCATCTCATAGCACATGTGTAAATGAAAGAAAATGAAGAGAAAAGAAGGGGAAATAGGAACTATAACTAGGAGGGTAGTAAGAAGCACCGACCTTCAAGAAATGAGGAAGAAACCCCTTTCCAAAACGACTGTGTAGCTGCTGCCCTAGTTTGAGGAGATGCTCCTCACGAATTTGTGCCTTGATCTTGAAGAAAAATGGGCTGGAGGTTGATCTAGGGTTTCAAAACCCTTTGATTTCTCTCCAAAATGGAAACCCTAGGTTGGAATCGCCTTCTCCTCTTTCTCCTATTCTCTCAAACTCTCTAAGTGTCGAATGAAGCCCTAAAGGCTCGGGTTAAACTCTTAAGGTAAGAGTGAACTGACCAAAAGACCGTAATACCCTTACTGGGATTTCTGCAATGACGCGAGGACCGTGGATAGTGCTGAACACATTGTGCCGTGAATAGTACCCACTCGTTGTACGGTGAATAGTGCCAACTCGTGGTGCTGTGAATAGTGCCAACTCGTGGTGCTGTGAATAGTGTCAACTCGTGGTGCTTGTGAATAGTGCCAACTCGTGGTGCTATGAATAGTGTCAACTCGTGGTGCCGTGAATAGTGCCACTCGTGGTGCCGTGAATAGTGCCACTCGTGGTGCCGTGAATAGTCCCACTCCTGGTCCCGTGAATAGTGCCACTCGTGGTCACGAATAGTGCCACTCGTGGTGCCGTGAATAGTGCCACTCGTCGTGCCATGAATAGTGCCACTCGTGGTGCCGTGAATAGTGCCACTCGTGGTGCCATGAATAGTGCCACTCGTTGTCACGTCGTGTCGTGCACAATACTGAGCTCGTAGTCCGTTGTGAACAGTGCTGAGCCCGTGGTGAGTTGTACAACGTGCCCGTTGTGAGTTGTACAACATGCCCATGGTGAGTTGTATAACGGATGCTACGTTATCAGTGTACGACGTCAGAGCACGTCATTAGTGCCTTCCGAGCTACATCCTCAGTGCATAATCGAGCAACGTTTTCCTACAGGTTCCAACTGTTTTGTCCATATCTTTTGACTCGTTCATCCGATTTTGACGATTCAACTTGCGTTGTGTTCGTACTTCGAAGAGCAACATTTCTAACATTTCAAAATTTCCAATTTCTTCCTTATTTATTAATTATACCTCTTAAAAAGGCAAAACGACAACGAGAGTGTCATGTATTAACTGTGAAAAGGTCCGGGGCTCTACATACCACATACATGTCATCCCTTTCGACACCCCCGTGTGTCCTTGACATCCCCTGTATACCACCGGCATGTTCTCACTTTCGACACTCCCGTGTGTCCTCGACATCCCGTGTATACCTTTCTTGCGTATATCACCAGCATCAGCTCGCTTTCCACACCCCCGTGAGTCCTCGACATCCCGTGTATACCTTTACTGCGTATACCACCTGCACGTCCTCTCTTTCGACACCCCCGGGTGCCCTCGACATCCCGTGTATACCTTTACAGCGTATACCACCTGCATATCTTCCCTTTCGACACCCCTGTGTGTCCTCGACATCCCTTGTATACCTTTAAAGCTTATACCACCTGCATGTCCACCCTTTCCACACCCCCATGTGTCCTCGACATCCCATGTATACCACCTGCATGTCTCCCCTTTCGACATCTCCATGTGTCCTCGACATCCCTTCTACACCTTTACTGCTTATACTACCTGCATCTCCAACCTTTCGACACCCCCGTATGTCCTCAAAATCCTGTGTATAGTGTTACAGCATAAAGCACCAGCATGTCCTCCCTTTCGACACCTCCGTGTGTCCTCGACATCCAGTGTATACCTTTACAGCGTATACCACCTGCATGTCCTCTCTTTCAACACCTCCGTGTGTCCTCGACATCCCGTGAATACCTTTACACCGTATACCACCTGCATGTCCTCTCTTTCGACACCCTCGTGTGCCCTCGACATCCCGTGTATACCTTTATAGCGTATAACACCTGCATATCATCCCTTTCAACACCTCTGTGTGTCCTCGACATCCCATGTATACCTTTACATCGTATACCACCTGGATGTCCTCGCTTTCGACACCCCGTTTGTCCTCGACATCCTGTGTATACCTTTACAGCATATACCACATACATGTCGTCCCTTTCGACACCCCCGTGTGTCCTCGACATCCCCTGTATACCACCGGCATGTCCTCACTTTCGACACCCCCGTGTGTCCTCGACATCCCGTGTATACCTTTCCTGCGTATATCACCTGCATGTCCCCCCCTTTCGACATCTCTGTGTGTCCTCGACATCCCTTCTACACCTTTACAGCTTATACCACCTGCATGTCCTACCTTTCGACACCCCCGTGTGTCCTCGAAATCCTGTGTATAGCGTTACAGCATATAGCACCTGCATGTCCTCCCTTTCGACACCTCCGTGTGTCCTCGACATCCAGTGTATACCTTTACAGTGTATACCACCAGCATGTCCTCTCTTTCAACACCTCTGTGTGTCCTCGACATCCCGTGTATATCTTTACAGCGTATACCACCTGCATATGCTCCCTTTTGACACCCCCGTGTGTCCTCGACATCCCGTGTATACCTTTATAGCGTATAACACCTGCATATCGTCCCTTTTAACACCTCTGTGTGTCCTTGACATCCCGTGTATACCTTTACAGCGTATACCACCTGCATGTCCTCCCTTTTGACACCCCGTTTGTCCTCGACATCCTGTGTATATCTTTACAGCATATACCACCTGCATGTCCTCCCTTTCGACACCCCCGTGTGTCCTCAACATCCCGTGTATACCTTTACAGCGTATGCCACCTACATGTCCTCTCTTTCAACGCCCCCGTGTATCCTCGACATCCCGTGTATACCTTTACAGCGTATACCACCAGCATCTCCTCTCTTTCAACACCTCCGTGTGTCCTCGACATCCCGTGAATACCTTTACACCGTATACCACCTGCATGTCCTCTCTTTCGACACCCTCGTGTGCCCTCGACATCCCTTGTATACCTTTATAGCGTATAACTCCTGCATATCATCCCTTTCAACACCTCTATGTGTCCTCGACATCCCGTGTATACCTTTACAGTGTATACCACCTGCATGTCCTCCCTTTTGACACCCCGTTTGTCCTCGACATCCTGTGTATACCTTTACAGCATATACCACATACATGTCGTCCCTTTCGGCACCCCCGTGTGTCCTCGACATCCCCTGTATACCACCTGCATGTCCTCACTTTCGACACCCCCGTGTGTCCTCGACATCCCGTGTATAACTTTCCTGCGTATATCACCTACATGTGCTCGCTTTCCACACCCCCGTGAGTCATCGACATCCCGTGTATACCTTTACTGCGTATACCACCAGCATGTCCTCTCTTTCAACACCTCTGTGTGTCCTCGACATCCCGTGTATACCTTTACAGCGTATACCACCTGCATATCCTCCCTTTTGACACCCCCGTGTGTCCTCAACATCCCGTGTTGTAACGCCCCAAAACACCCCCTAGGAGTTAGGCGATATTTGAGCTCGTTACCTACCACAAAAACCATCCTGCAAGAGCATACAAGGCAAGCTAAACAGTGAACTAAAATTTTCTTTAACATAAAGGTAATTCCAACTGTTTACATAAACGAACGACTGAATAAAATACAATAATACAGATGTACAAATGCTTGAATTACCAATTCAAGCCTCCATGAAAATCTCCCCAAGATTAAATCCCAAAATACATGTCTCTCTCACTCAACCCCACCATAGTACCACATATCCAAGCCCCTAATGTCTGGTGATAATTCCAAACAAGCTCCTACTCTCTCTGATAACCTCGATCCATGGACCCAGAATGCATACAACATATATTGTACCTGCCGACATAAAAGTACGGCTGAGCATGGAATACTCAGCGAGTACAAGCTCCTAGTTAACCATAGTAATAACGAGTAAATAACATATACAAGTGATGGAATAGTACACATCATAATTATTTAAAGCAACATAATACATAAACATTTACCAAATCATAATTTTCATGAAGTCCAAACCATTGTCTATGAATCATGTGAGTCCTTATGAGTTTTCCTTTCCATATTTCTTATGAGCCAGAGGTTCCTCGACCTCCTTGACAATTCGTTACTTTTCTTATGAGCCAGAGGTTACTCGACCTCCTTGACAATTCATTTCTTTTCTTATGAGCCAGAGGTTAGCACCCGCACATCCCTGGGCTACCAACCTCCTTGATAGTTCCATATCTTTCTTATGAGCCAGGGGTTAGCACCCGCACAATCCTGGGCTACCAACCCCCTTGACAATTCCATTACTTTTCTTATGAGCCAAAGGTTAATCAACCTCCTCGACAATTCAATTCTTTTCTTATGAGCCAGAGGTTAGCACCCGCATATCCCTGGGCTACCAACCTCCTTGACAGTACAATATATTTCTTATGAGCCAGGGGTTAGCACCCGCACAATCCTGGGCTACCAACCCCCTTGACAGTTCAACATATTTCTTATGAGCCAGAGGCTAGCACCCGCACATCCCTGGGCTACTAGCCTCCTTGACAGTCCAATACTTTACTTATGAGCCAGAGGTTAGCACCCTTAACCGGGGCTACCAACCTCCTTGACATTTCATTTATCAAACTTATGCATGTGAGGTCTTACTTACTTTCCTTACATTTACCTGTACTCGTTTCACTTATTAATGCTCATTTAAAAACCTTAGTTCATTCACATATCCGTGCTTGTGTGTAGCAAGTTGTGGAAATCATAGTGACATATTCATGCATGCATAACAATTGGTGATATCATGGTGATATAATGATAAACATCATATAGTATTACTATAATCCCAATAAGCATGTGAGTTTTCGAGGAACATGTATAACATTTCATTCAAGTTTCCCAATTGGGGAGAAACCCCTAAATCATATTTTCATTGTCTTAATTTAGTCCTCATTCATGCATTTCATCAAATATGTGATATGCAATAATTTTTTTAACCTTTAACTTGTATATTTAAATCAAGCATTTCATCAAACATGTAGTGTATGTGCATTATGGATACATTGCCCTTCCACCCTTTTCATCACACAATAATCATCACCTCTACATGGCATCCAAGCACCTCTACCATCCACATCCCATACATCCACAACCATTTAATTCATCTTGTTCATTTAGGGCATTTTATACATTATTAAGAAGAGGGAATATATACAAGATCACACATAAGCATGCTTAAAGGAAAACCTAGGTTATCACTAAGCTTAACTAGGAAGGGTGTACTAACCTTGATAAGGGGAAAAAACCCCTTGAAAAATACCATGGAAGATGCTGCCGAGCTTGGAGAACGTGCTCCTCATGTGCTTGAGCCGTAAATTGAGAGATCCAAGCTTTTGGGATGCTCTAGGGTTTCAAAACCCTTGATCTTTCTTCACTTGATTCCCTAGGAGAAAACCCCTTCTCTCCTCTCTCACTCCCTCTCAAAATATGGCTAAGGGTGTTTATGAACACCCTTGGCTCGAGCCAACCCTTAAAAATAAGGGTGGAGTAGCAAAAAGACCAAAAAACCCCTAAAAAAATTCTGAAAATCACGTAGGACCGATAGATGACCGATAGACGACCGATCTACCGGTAGTGGACCGATCGATCGGTGCTTTTGACCGATCTCTCGGCAGTGGACCGAGCTCTCGGTATTGACTGGTGCTGCAAAACGCACTTCAGTATTGTGCTCATAACGTTTGACTAGGTTCTCCGATTTTGACGATTCAACTTGCGTTGGATTCATCTTTCGAAGAGGAACAATTTTAATGTTTTGAAGAAATTTTAATTCTTCTTTATTCATTGACCAAAATTCCCCTAAAGCTGACTGGTGTGCAATGGGTTGCGACAGCCCAGATTTGCAGCCGACCTGATTTTGGAAATCCCACTTTTGACTCGACCCCGACTCAAAATCAGGGAAAGTGATCAACATGAACCTTGAAGAGGGTTCTAATACCTTTCCAAAAATTCAGTAATCACGCGATTCTGAACAACGATGACTAAACTAGAGCCCTTTAAAGTTGAAGCAAAAGCCGAGACATACCTTTTCAACACCTAGAACACCTCGAGTGTTTTCACACTCCTTTCCCTTGTGTCCAACACCCTACTCACACCTCATAAATCATTATCCATAAGTCTTTAATCCACCTCAATGATCATTAAATTCACACCGACATGCATGAGAGACACCGGCCTCTCTATGCCTCATGCACTAGCACTATGGACCAACAACCCATTGAAACACTTAGGGTATGTGTACCCTTGATTTTATCCACTTAGAGTATCTTTACACTCTCTTATTAAGACTCAAACCATGTATCTAAAACCTTCACTTGACTAATCATAATATCAAGAACACAATGAGAGGCCTTAGGCCTTTACACACACCATATAAGAACACTATTCACTAACACTATTCATAGCCTAGTGAACTCGGTTCCGGGGTTCTACATCCTCCCCCCCTTATAGGAATTTCGTCCTTGAAATTTGGACACCAGGACAACAAAAGGGGAGACTTCTCCCACACGTACACGAGATGAGACATAAGTTTGTCAATGGAAACCCTAAATGAAACGAGGCTTGACAACTAATAATTTGATCTTGCATCGATCAACACGTGGGCTTAGCATGTGCTTATCAACAAGGCACCTAAGTACAATACCTAACTACAGTTTTATTTTTCATTAAGCACACGTGAGTTCGTACATCACAATAATTTGCACATATAGTAGTATAATATCATGTTTTACAATCATCCAAGAACTTCACACTAGGTTCTTACTTCTTCGATTCCTGCATCTCATGACTATAGTCCTAAAAGCAATAACAAAACGTGAATCTAATTTGAATCAAGCTCTTTGAATAGTTCAATGAGCATATAGTGCTTATATAAACGCTTCGTATACATCATGGTATACCATTTATAGTATAGGCATACACTTTGGTTTCCTAGCAAAGCTATGTTCTAAAACTTGGTTGAAACCCTAACCGACTACACACTTAAGACATTAACCGGCTTAAGATTACGACTAATGAGTTGTTTACACCCTTGAGTTATTTAAGCAATTTCCTTTAAATCTTTGTGACATGTATGATGATTCTATGATCTATATGGTGCACGCAGGATGTGTGTGATGCTTATGATGTGTATGGAGTGCATGCCATGCATGATGCTTATGCGATGCACGATGCTTATGTGATACATGGAGTGTATGCTATGCATGAAAGGGCATGATTATCCTTGAAGTTATACTGTATTTCTTATTTTGGACTGAGCACTGAGTCTAGAATGTGCTGCAGATAATGCGCATCTGTACCTAGAAGCGTGCATCAAGCATCCTTGAGTCTGTTTAAAATATATTGATATTTATATATGTTCCCACTAGTCATGGGGTTACTTGAACTTACATCGTCATACTGTGATGTGCGACTTATGCTCATTTGTGATGTAAGATACATTATGTATAATTTAACAATTCAATTTACACCAGATATGCATAATAGTATATATATATCAAGACCTATGTCCTAAATTTCGCAATAAATCTAAATGTACTAGACTTGTAGATCTAAGAGCATCCTATAGCCTCTCTTGGGAAATAAATCCCTTCCGAAACCTAATAACACAATGTATGACAAGGACCTACCCTTCCCTTGTCAAACAACACCTAGGCTAGACCCTAGCCTAAGTATTACAACAACTCATGAGCCAAACTGGGAAACCCGTTCATAAAGCATAGGTTTTCACTTAGCATATAACATATAGTATGCACACCAGATTTAGCATATAATATCACATTCCAATACAGCACATGATAGTATAAGTATATATAAAACTTTTTAGTTTTCTAGCGAAATAGGTACTAACTTTTGGTTGTAGTCAACCCGTCACAGACAAAGACTAAGTGATTAGTCTATACTTGGAATACGACTCCCTTCTTAGACCTAATGCCTTGTTCAATCATGGTATCGAACTCTAAGTAACCCTAGAGACCTAATGCCTAAGCACTGATACCACTCTGTAACGCCCCAAAACACCCCCTAGGAGTTAGGCGATATTTGAGCTCGTTACCTACCACGACAACCATCCTGCAAGACTATACAAGTCAAGCTAAACAGTGAACTAAAATTTTCTTTAACATAAAGGTAATTCCAAGTGTTTACATAAACGAACGACTGAATAAAATACAATAATACAGATGTACAAATGCTTGAATTACCAATTCAAGCCTACATGAAAATCCCCCCAAGAGTAAATCCCAAAATACATGTCTCTCTCACTCAACCCCACCATAGTACCACATATCCAAGCCCCCAATGTCTGGTGACAATTCCAAACAAGCTCCTACTCTCTTTGATAACCTTGATCCACGGACCCAGAATGCATACAACATATATTGTACCTGCCGACATAAAAGTACGGCTGAGCAAGGAATACTCAGCGAGTACAAGCTCCTAGCTAACCATAGTAATAACGAGTAAATAACATATACAAGTGATGGAATAGTACACATCATAATTATTTAAAGCAACATAATACATAAACATTTACCAAATCATAATTTTCATGAAGTCCAAACCATTGTCTATGAATCATGTGAGTCCTTATGAGTTTTCCTTTCCATATTTCTTATGAGCCAGAGGTTCCTCGACCTCTTTGACAATTCGTTACTTTTCTTATGAGCCAGAGGTTACTCGACCTCCTTGACAATTCATTTCTTTTCTTATGAGCCAGAGGTTAGCACCCGCACATCCCTAGGCTACCAACCTCCTTGATAGTTCCATATCTTTCTTATGAGCCAGGGGTTAGCACCCACACAATCCTGAGCTACCAACCCCCTTGACAATTCCATTACTTTTCTTATGAGCCAGAGGTTAATCAACCTCCTCGACAATTCAATTCTTTTCTTATGAGCCAGAGGTTAGCACCCGCATTGTCACGCCCCAAAATACCCCCTAGGAGTCAAGGGATACTTTAGAGGTGACTACGTGTACCTGTCAAACCATCCTGTAATGCAAGAGGCTAAACATAATATAATACAATGATAATCAGAGCGCGGAAACTAAACATAAGTGCGGAAGCATAAGCCAACTTTTTCTTTTCTTCTATAACTCCAAATAGTATTCCAAGTTAACATATACCAAATACAATCAAAGTGAAGGTGGACATGCTTACCCATCAAAATACAAAAAAGGACTCTCTAACCCTCTCCTCTCAACAGTAGTCGAGGTATGGCCACACATCCAAGTCCCCATCCCCCTGAGACTGCCATGGGATAGGTGGCTCCCTCTCCTCTACATACTTCTCCTCGACCCAAGGCTCGGGGTCGAGGATATCCACAGTACCTGCCGAAATAAAAGTACGGTTGAGCATGGAATACTCAGCGAGTACAAACTACTAGCTAACCATAACAATAGCGAAAGCATAACAACAGTGAGCAATACAAGATATTAATTTAAAGCAATAGTGAAAGCATAAGATACATAGCTATATCTTGACATGCATGTATGAATGCAAAACCTCGGTAAAACTCATGTCTCGGAAACCTTTTTCGTGTCTCGGTCAAATCATGTATGTGTGTCGTGTCTTGTCTTGTATTTCATGTCTTGATTTGTTCTTGACTTGTATACTTGTGAGCCAGAGGCTAGCACCCTTCCTTGGGCTACCAACCTCTTTGTCATGTTCTTGTTCCATTTCTCTTGTGAGCCAGAGGCTAGCACCCTTCCTTGGGCTACCAACCTCCTTGTCATGTTCTTGTTCCATTTCTCTTGTGAGCCAGAGGCTAGCACCCTACCTTGGGCTACCAACCTCCTTGTCATGTTCTTGTTCCATTTCTCTTGTGAGCCAGAGGCTAGCACCCTTCCTTGGGCTACCAACCTCCTTGTCATGTTCTTGTTCCATTTCTCTTGTGAGCCAGAGGCTAGCACCCTTCCTTGGGCTACCAACCTCCTTGTCATGTTCTTGTTCCATTTCTCTTGTGAGCCAGAGGCTAGCACCCTACCTTGGGCTACCAACCTCCTTGTCGTGTTCTTGTTCCATTTCTCTTGTGAGCCAGAGGCTAGCACCCTTCCTTGTTCTTGTTCCATTTCTCTTGTGAGCCAGAGGCTAGCACCCTTCCTTGGGCTACCAACCTCCTTGTCATGTTCTTGTTCCATTTCTCTTGTGAGCCAGAGGCTAGCACCCTTCCTTGGGCTACCAACCTCCTTGTCATGCTTCATTTTCTTGTTTGCTTTATTATGCACAATTACTCTTGGAAAACCCAATTCATGCATGCGTGCGTGCTTGTGTGCTTGTCAATAGTGGAAATCATGATGACATACTTGGATGGGCGGATCACATGAATATGGCATTTCAATCCCTAACATAGTGGTATGAAAATCTAGGCAACATATAGCACATTTGAGCAATTTATCATTCCTAAGAAAGTTTACACAATTTCTATTTCCATTTTCTTCATTAAGTCCATTTATCCCTTGTTTAGTCATTTTATCAAACACACGGTGGGCCACATTTCTTAGTCCTTCCATTTCCCTTATTTAGTGCGTATTTTTCATCAAGACATCAAGGTACATTCGTTATTCATAAAGTGCCCATCTTCCATTTTCCATTTCACACATCATACAACATCCATACGGCATCCAATCGCCTCAATCGACATCCCATCCACACATCCATACCTTTTTCTTATCTTGTTTATATTTAGTGGAGATGATACATTTTATATGGAAGAAAACATACTACCAAGAGTCACATTTCACAATAGAAAATCTAGACTATTGCTAAGGGAAGTTAGTAGGGTGTACTAACCTTGAATCAAGGCTTGATCCTTGGTAGGGACCTTGATTGAAGCTCCAACTTGAAAGATGAAGCCTTTGCTTGAAAGAAGCTTGAGTTGGGGAAGAAATCCCTTTCAAAAACGTGAGTGAGGGCTGCCCTAGCTTTGAGAATGCACCCCACCCGAGCTTGAGTTGAAATCTTGAAGAAAACGTGCTTGGGGACGATCTAAGGTCTTCACCCCTTTGATTTCTTCTCCAAAAGCAACCTAGGTTTAGGAAACCCTTTTCTCTTCTCTCTTATCTCCCAAATCTCTCTAAGTATTGTGAATGATGCCCTAAGGCTCGGGCAAGCCTTAAGGAGAAAGGATTTAACCCCCAAAAGTCGAAAAAGCCCTTACTGAAATTTATGCAAAAACGCGAAGATCGAGCGATCGTTGGTTATGACCGATCGATCGGTTGCCTACCGATCGATCGGTGTTTATGACCGATCGACCGGTCAAAAACACACTCTCTGGAAAATTTCCCCATACAAAATTTCTGACCGTGCGATAGCTACCGATCGATCGGTTATGGACCGATCGATCGCTGACTGGACCGAGCGATCGGTGCTCTGTATGTCTGGACTGTTTTGACCATATCTTTTGACTCGCTCGTCGGATTTCGACGATTCAACTTGCGTTGGATCCGTCTTTCGAAAACGAACATTTCTGACGTTTCGGAATTTCCGATTTCTCCCTTATTTATTAATTAGACTACAAAAACGGCCAATTAGCTATGAAGGTGCTATTCATTAAGGATGAAAAAGTCCGGGGTGCTATATTTTCCCCCCCTTACAAAAATTTCGTCCCCGAAATTTGGACGATACATACATGTACAAAACCAAAGAAAAATCACAAGCCATATACACAACCTATTCAAACAACTGAGGATACTTTGCTTTGACTTCGGCTTCACGCTCCCACGTGGCTTCTTCTCTCGCGTGATGTTGCCATTGCACGAGAACTAGCGGAATAGTCTTGTTGCGAAGTACTTGGTCTCTTCGATCCAAAATATGAACCGGCTTCTCAACCAAAGTGAGATCCTCTCGAATCTCAACCGGATCAAGCTCGATGACGTGAGAAGGATCCGGGATGTACTTCCGAAGCTGGGAGATATGAAACACGTTGTGGACCGCCGCCATGTGAGCGGGCAAAGCAACACGGTAAGCAACTTCACCGACTCGAGTAATGATCTCGAACAGACCAACATATCTCGGGCTAAGCTTGCCTCTTTTCCCGAATCGCATAACACCCTTGGTCGGTGAAATCTTGATAAACACAAAGTCACCGACTCGGAATTCAAGATCCCTCATTCGGTTGTCGGCATAGCTTTTCTGTCTGTCCTGTGCGGTCTTCAACCTCTCCCGTATAAGCTTGAACCTATCCGCGGTTCGTTCAATCAACTTGGGGCCCAAAATCTTTCTTTCTCCAACCTCATCCCAATACAAGGGGGATCTACAACTTCTTCCGTATAAGGCTTCGAAAGGTGCCATTTGTATGCTTGCTTGATAACTGTTATTGTAGGCGAATTCCACCAAAGGTAGGTGATCCTCCCAACTTCCTTTAAAATCCAACATACAAGCTCGGAGCATGTCTTCTATCACTTGATTCACCCTCTCTGTTTGTCCGTCGGTCTGTGGGTGGAAAGCCGTGCTAAAGTCTAGTCGGGAACCCATAGCATCCTGAAAGCTTTTCCAGAACCTGGATGTGAATCTTGGGTCTCTATCCGACACAATACTCACTGGCACCCCATGCAATCGGACTATTTCCTTGATGTATAGCTCCGCTAACTAATTAGAGTTGAATGTAGTCCGGTACGGTAAGAAATGAGCGGACTTCGTGAGTCTATCAATAACTACCCATATAGCATCGGTCTTCCTAACCGTCTTTGGCAACCCCACGATGAAGTCCATAGAGATATGTTCCCATTTCCACTCGAGAATAGGGAGAGACTGCAAAAGACCCGCCGGTCTCAAATGCTCCGCTTTCACTTGTTGGCACACCAAACACCGTGCCACATACTCCGTAACCTCCCTCTTCATGTTTCGCCACCAAAAGTGACTCTTGAGGTTCCGGTACATCTTCGTACCCCCAGGATGCACTGTGTACTTTGAACGGTGAGCTTCATCCATGATCTCTCTTCGAAGGTCTGCATTGGCTGGGACACAAAGTCTTCCCTTGAATGTAATAGCACCCCGGCTATTGAGAGAGAAGTCCATACTACCCTTGGTAATTTCCTTGTCCCGAAAAGCCAACAAGTCAGCATCCGTGGCCTGGTACTCCTGGATCAAATCTATAAGGTACGGCCGAACCGTAACATTTGCCAAAACAGGACTGCGGACAGAATCATTCACACTGATGTCCAGATTTTCCAAATCGTCTAACAGTCTCCATTCCCGCACCAACATGTGAGCCAACAACCCCGATGGTTTCCTACTCAAAGCGTCTGCCACCACATTTGCTTTTCCCGGGTGATATTGGATCGTGCACTCATAGTCTTTTAAGAACTCAATCCAACGCCGTTGTCGCAAATTGAGCTCTTTTTGGGAAAAGAGATATTTGAGGCTCTTGTGGTCCGTGTACACATAGAACTCCACCCCGTACAGATAATGTCGCCAAATTTTGAGTGCAAACACGACCGCCGCAAGCTCCAAGTCGTGAGTGGGGTAGTTCTTTTCATGCTCTTTCAACTGCCTTGATGCATAGGCAATGACCTTCTTGTGTTGTATTAGGACACACCTGAGTCCAACATGCGAGGCATCACTGTACACCTCATACCCCAAAGGTCCAGATGGCATAGTAAGGACAGGGGCTGTGGTGAGGCGTTTCTTCAACTCTTGGAAGCTCGCTTCGCATCTGTCGCTCCAACTAAACTTAGCATTCTTTCTCGTCAGGTAAGTGAGAGGTGCAGCCAAACTGGAGAATCCCTCCACAAATCTCCGGTAGTAGCCTGCCAATCCGAGGAAACTACATATCTCCGTGACGCTCTTGGGCCTCTCCCAACTCATGACTGCCTCAACCTTGGCTGGATCTACAGAAATACCCTCGGCCGACACCACGTGTCCAAGAAATGCGACCTTCTCTAGCCAGAACTCGCACTTACTCAATTTGGCATATAGCCTATGCTCTCTCAACATCTCTAGAGCAAGGCGGAGGTCTCGTGCGTGATCTTCCCGTGTCTGGGAATACACCAAAATGTCATCAATGAATGCAATCATGCATCGATCCAAGTAAGATCGGAACACCCGGTTCATCAAATCCATGAATGCCGCCGGTGCATTCGTCAGCCCAAAAGGCATGACAAGGAACTCGTAATGCCCATACCGAGTCCTGAAAGCCGTCTTCTGAACATCTTCCGGCTTGATCCTTAATTGGTGATACCCCGATCTAAGATCAATTTTGGAGAAGAATCTCGCTCCCTTCAGTTGGTCAAATAAGTCGTCTATCCTTGGCAAGGGATAACGATTCTTGATAGTTACCTTGTTCAATTGACGGTAGTCTATACACATCCTCATAGACCCGTCCTTCTTTTTCACAAAGAGAACCGGAGCTCCCCACGGCGAGACACTTGGTTGGATGCAACCAAGTTGTTGTAACTCCTCAATCTGCTTCTTTAATTCTTCAAGCTCTATAGGGGCCATTCTATATGGTGCCCTTGAAATCGGAGCGGTACCCGGAGCAATCTCTATAGCGAATTCGATCTCTCTATCAGGAGGTAATCCGGGAAGTTCTTCCGGGAACACATCTAAGAACTCACTCACAACTGGAATAGCCGATGAGTTTTGTGCTTCTGGGTGTGCTATACTCAAGGCTGCGAGGCGAGCAATGTCCCTCTCTCTTAATCCTCGGAAGTGAAAAGGCTTACCCCCTTCCGGCTTGAAATTCACCATCTTTTCAAAACACGCAACATGCCCGTGATGGTTTGCCAACCAATCCATACCAAGAATGACGTCAAAGTCTAAATCTTGGAAATCCAGGACGATAAGATCGGCTAACAATTCATTCTCCCCCACTTGAACCACACTATCCCTGAATATCTTGTCCATATCAACTGACTTGCCGAGTGGAGTTGCAATGGTCAACTCCCGCTCCAACGGAGTAGCCTCAGTCGAAAAGCCCTTTGCAAAACTTGGGGAGACAAAAGAGTGAGTAGATCCTGTGTCTATCAACACTCGAGCGAGACACTCGTTCACTAATAAAGCGCCTGTGCGATTAAGTAACTAATATCAGTAGATTTCAAATAGTAACAAGCATCATACATAGGTAACCCTTAGTATAAATAACCGCATAACAAACCACAAAAATTTTATACAACTTAAACTCAAAATTCTCGCGTACCTTGCACGACATCGTCGGATGCACGTGCGTCTCTCTCTGATAGAGCAAAAACTCGACCTTGAGTGGCTGGGCGAGGAGGCCGTGTAGACTGTGAGGCCCTCGAAGCCTGAGAAGAGCTAGGCTGAGATGTCTGCCTAATCGGGGGCCTGCTCTCCGAAGACTGAGCTGGCAATCGACGTCGGGGACAATCCCGAATCATGTGGCCCTGGTCGCCACAATGAAAATAGCCTCCTGTAGCCTTCCGACATTCCCCTACTGGATGCCTCCTTCCACAAAGGGTGCAGACATCATGTGAATAAGTGGGAGGAGTATAACCCGTAGCCTGAGTCACTGCGGGGCGAGGAGCATACGAGGTAGCCGGGCGAAAAGCCGGTGGAGCAAAAGGGCGGGGAGCCTGTGGTGCCGAGTACATCCTCTGTGACTGAGCCGGCCCTGCGGACTGATAAGACATAGTCCTAGCTCTCTTCTCCCCTAAACTACTAGACTGTCCCTTCTCTAATCCTCTTCTCTTAAAGAACTCTTCGGAATTCGACTCGGCCAACAATGCCTTGTCCACAACTTCTGAATATGTCTTATGTCGGAACATTGAGACACGATCCTTGAGGTAGGCCTTTAACCCCCTCTCGAATTTCCGGGCCTTCATAGCCTCGGTAGCTATCATGTGTGGAGCAAATCGAGATAGCTCTGAGAACTTGGCTTCGTAAGCCGCTACAGACATATTACCTTGCTCCAAGGCAATAAATTCAATTTCTTTCTTTTCTTTCATCCCAACCAGAAAGTACTTCTTGTAGAAAACGTCCAAGAATTCTCCCCATGTCCATTCTTGGCCTTGCCGGGTCAACTCTCGGGTCCGAAGTGCAGACTTCCACCAATGGTCGGCCTCGCCTTCAAGCATAAAGGCGGCCCAAGTGACCCTTTCCACTTCCGTAGGTGCTAATACCGAGAATATCTTCTCAAGTTGCCGGATCCAACCCTCGGCAACAAGTGGATCAATGCTTCCACAAAAAGTTGGAGGCCTCATCCTCCGAAAAGCTTCTATCCCGGCTTGGGCTCGGTTAGGAGGAGCCGGTATAAGTGCCGCATTAGGCGGAGTGGCCGGTTGCCTTGCTGCCAACATAGCCAAAGTCTCGGCTATGGATGCGAATGCTTGGGCAAAGTCGGGTTGATCATCACCCGATGGAGCATCACCTCCATTACCCCTCGTGTTGTACCCGCGACCCCGGGTATTGCGTCTCATGATTTCTCCTGAGAACGACAATACAACGTGAGTCTAACTTGGATACGCATTTAGTACAAATTTCGCAATTCACGCAATACATATTCATCAAGCATATTTAATAAGCACAACACAATTAATGCACATATGGTATAAAACACAACATCATCCTTACAATCCATGTTCCTAGCGTAGGACTCTAAGTTTGGTTGAGATTCAACCTATTTTGACTAGGACTAACTTGTTAGTCCATACTTGGAATACAACTAATGCCTTGTTCAATTGTGGTCTCTAGTACTACGCGACCCTAGGGACTCTAATGCCTAGGGCTCTGATACCACTTCTATCACGCCCCAAAATACCCCCTAGGAGTCAAGGGATACTTTAGAGGTGACTACGTGTACCTGTCAAACCATCCTGTAATGCAAGAGGCTAAACATAATATAATACAATGATAATCAGAGCGTGGAAACTAAACATAAGTGCGGAAGCATAAGCCAACTTTTTCTTTTCTTCTATAACTCCAAATAGTATTCCAAGTTAACATATACCAAATACAATCAAAGTGAAGGTGGACATGCCCACCCATCAAAATACAAAAAAGGACTCTCTAACCCTCTCCTCTCAACAGTAGTCGAGGTATGGCCACACATCCAAGTCCCCATCCTCCTGAGACTGCCATGGGATAGGTGGCTCCCTCTCCTCTACATACTCCTCCTCGACCCAAGGCTCGGGGTCGAGGACATCCACAGTACCTGCCGACATAAAAGTACGGCTGAGCATGGAATACTCAGCGAGTACAAACTACTAGCTAACCATAATAATAGCGAAAGCATAACAACAGTGAGCAATACAAGATATTAATTTAAAGCAATAGTGAAAGCATAAGATACATAGCTATATCTTGACATGCATGTATGAATGCAAAACCTCGGTAAAACTCATGTCTCGGAAACCTTTTTCGTGTCTCGGTCAAATCATGTATGTGTGTCGTGTCTTGTCTTGTATTTCATATCTTGATTTGTTCTTGACTTGTATACTTGTGAGCCAGAGGCTAGCACCCTTCCTTGGGCTACCAACCTCCTTGTCATGTTCTCGTTCCATTTCTCTTGTGAGCCAGAGGCTAGCACCCTTCCTTGGGCTACCAACCTCCTTGTCATGTTCTTGTTCCATTTCTCTTGTGAGCCAGAGGCTAGCACCCTACCTTGTTCTCTTGTGAGCCAGAGGCTAGCACCCTACCTTGGGCTACCAACCTCCTTGTCATGTTCTTGTTCCATTTCTCTTGTGAGCCAGAGGCTAGCACCCTTCCTTGGGCTACCAACCTCCTTGTCATGTTCTTGTTCCATTTCTCTTGTGAGCCAGAGGCTAGCACCCTTCCTTGGGCTACCAACCTCCTTGTCATGCTTCATTTTCTTGTTTGCTTTATTATGCACAATTACTCTTGGAAAACCCAATTCATGCATGCGTGCGTGCTTGTGTGCTTGTCAATAGTGGAAATCATGATGACATACTTGGGTGGGCGGATCACATGAATATGGCATTTCAATCCCTAACATAGTGGTATGAAAATCTAGGCAACATATAGCACATTTGATCAATTTATCATTCCTAAGAAAGTTTACACAATTTCTATTTCCATTTTCTTCATTAAGTCCATTTATCCCTTGTTTAGTCATTTTATCAAACACACGGTGGGCCACATTTCTTAGTCCTTCCATTTCCCTTATTTAGTGCATATTTTTCATCAAGACATCAAGGTACATTCGTTATTCGTAAAGTGCCCATCTTCCATTTTCCATTTCACACATCATACAACATCCATACAGCATCCAATCGCCTCAATCGACATCCCATCCACACATCCATACCTTTTTCTTATCTTGTTTATATTTAGTGGAGATGATACATTTTATAAGGAAGAAAACATACTACCAAGAGTCACATTTCACAATAGAAAATCTAGACTATTGCTAAGGGAAGTTAGTAGGGTGTACTAACCTTGAATCAAGGCTTGATCCTTGGTAGGGACCTTGATTGAAGCTCCAACTTGAAAGATGAAGCCTTTGCTTGAAAGAAGCTTGAGTTGGGGAAGAAATCCCTTTCAAAAACGTGAGTGAGGGCTGCCCTAGCTTTGAGAATGCACCCCACCCGAGCTTGAGTTGAAATCTTGAAGAAAACGTGCTTGGGGACGATCTAAGGTCTTCACCCCTTTGATTTCTTCTCCAAAAGCAACCTAGGTTTAGGAAACCCTTTTCTCTTCTCTCTTATCTCCCAAATCTCTTTAAGTATTGTGAATGATGCCCTAAGGCTCGGGCAAGCCTTAAGGAGAAAGGGTTTAACCCCAAAAGACGAAAAAGCCCTTACTGAAATTTCTGCAAAAACGCGAAGACTGAGCGATCGGTGGTTATGACCGATCGATCGGTTGCCTACCGATCGATCGGTGTTTATGACCGATCGATCGGTCAAAAACTCACTCTCTGGAAAATTTCCCCATTCAAAATTTCTGACCGTGCGATAGCTACCGATCGATCGGTTATGGACCGATCGATCGCTGACTGGACCGAGCGATCGGTGCTCTGTATGTCTGGACTGTTTTGACCATATCTTTTGACTCGCTCGTCGGATTTCGACGATTCAACTTGCGTTGGATCCGTCTTTCGAAAACAAACATTTCTGATGTTTCAGAATTTCTGATTTCTCCCTTATTTATTAATTAGACTACAAAAACGGCCAATTAGCTATGAAGGTGCTATTCATTAAGGATGAAAAAGTCTGGGGTGCTATACGCATATCCCTGGGCTACCAACCTCCTTGACAGTACAATATATTTCTTATGAGCCAGGGGTTAGCACCCGCACATCCTTGGGCTACTAACCCCCTTGACAATATAATACCTTTCTTATGAGCCAGAGGTTAGCACCCGCATAATCCTGGGCTACCAACCTCCTTGACAGTACAATATATTTCTTATGAGCCAGGGGTTAGCACCCGCATAATCCTGGGCTACCAACCCCCTTGACAGTTCAACATATTTCTTATGAGCCAGAGGCTAGCACCCCCACATCCCTGGGCTACCAGCCTCCTTAACAGTCCAATACTTTACTTATGAGCCAGAGGTTAGCACCCTTAACCGAGGCTACCAACCTCCTAGACATTTCATTTATCAAACTTATGAATGTGAGGTCTTACTTACTTTCCTTACATTTACCTGTACTCGTTTCACTTCTTAATGGTCATTTAAAAACCTTAGTTTATTCACATATCCGTGCTTGTGTGTAGCAAGTTGTGGAAATCATAGTGACATATTCATGCATGCATAACAATTGGTGATATCATGGTGATATAATGATAAACATCATATAGTATTACTATAATCCCAATAAGCATGTGAGTTTTCGAGGAACATGTATAACATTTCATTCAAGTTTCCCAATTGGGGAGAAACCCCTAAATCATATTTTCATTGTCTTAATTTAGTCCTCATTCATGCATTTCATCAAATATGTGATATGCAATAATTGTTTTAACCTTTAACTTGTATATTTAAATCAAGCATTTCATCAAACATGTAGTGTATGTGCATTATGGATACATTGCCCTTCCACCCTTTTCATCACACAATAATCATCACCTCTACATGGCATCCAAGCACCTCTACCATCCACATCCCATACATCCACAACCATTTAATTCATCTTGTTCATTTAGGGCATTTTATACATTATTAAGAAGAGGGAATATATACAAGATCACACATAAGCATGCTTAAAGGAAAACCTAGGTTATCACTAAGCTTAACTAGGAAGGGTGTACTAACCTTGATAAGGGGAAAAAAACCCTTGAAAAATACCATGGAAGATGCTGCCGAGCTTGGAGAACGTGCTCCTCATGTGCTTGAGCCGTAAATTGAGAGATCCAAGCTTTTGGGATGCTCTAGGGTTTCAAAACCCTTGATCTTTCTCCAGTTGATGCCCTAGGAGAAAATCCCTTCTCTCCTCTCTCACTCCCTCTCAAAATATGGCTAAGGGTGTTTATGAACACCCTTGGCTCGAGCCAACCCTTAAAAATAAGGGTGGAGTAGCAAAAAGACCAAAAAACCCCTAAAAAAATTCTGAAAATCACGTAGGACCGATAGATGACCGATAGACGACCGATCTACCGGTAGTGGACCGATCGATCGGTGCTTTTGACCGATCTCTCGGTAGTCGACCGAGCTCTCGGTATTGACTGGGGCTGCAAAACGCACTTCAGTATTTTGCTCATAACTTTTGACTCGTTTCTCCGATTTTGACGATTTAACTTGCGTTCAATTCGAATTTCGAAGAGGAACAATTTTTATGTTTTGAAGAAATTTTAATTCTTCTTTATTCATAGACCAAAATTCTCCTAAAGCTGACTGGTCTGCAATGGGTTGCGATAGCCCAGATTTGCAGCCGACCTGATTTTGGAAATCCCACTTTTGACTCGACCCCGACTCAAAATCAGAGAAAGTGATCAACATGAACCATGAAGAGGGTTCTAATACCTTTCCAAAAATTCAGTAATCACTCGATTCTGAACAATAACGACTAAAATAGAGCCCTTTAAAGTTGAAGCAAAAGCTGAGACATACCTTTTCAACACCTAGAACACCTCGAGTGTTTTCACACTCCTTTCCCTTGTGTCCAACACCCTACTCACACCTCATAAATCATTATCCATAAGTCTTTAATCCACCTCAGTGATCATTAAATTCACACCGACATGCATGAGAGACACCGGCCTCTCTATGCCTCATGCACTAGCACTATGGACCAACAACCCATTGAAACACTTAGGGTATGTGTACCCTTGATTTTATCCACTTAGAGTATCTTTACACTCTCTTTTTAAGACTCAAACCATGTATCTAAAACCCTCACTTGACTAATCATAATATCAAGAACACAATGAGAGGCCTTAGGCCTTTACACACACCATATAAGAACACTATTCACTAACACTATTCATAGCATAGTGAACTCGGTTCTGGGATTCTACACGTGTATACCTTTAGAGCGTATACCACCTGTATGTCCTCCCTTTCGACACCCCCGTGTGTCCTCAACATCCCGTGTATACCTTTACAGCGTATGCCACCAGCATGTCCTCTCTTTCAACGCCCCCGTGTATCCTCGACAACCCATGTATACCTTTAGAGCGTATACCACCTGCATGTCCTCTCTTTCAACACCACCGTGTGTCCTCGACATCCCGTGAATACCTTTACACCGTATACCACCTGCATGGTCTCTCTTTCGACACGCTCGTGTGCCCTCGACATCCCGTGTATACCTTTAAAGCGTATAACACCTACATATCCTCCCTTTTAACACCTCTGTGTGTCCTCGACATCCCGTGTATACCTTTACAGCGTATACCACCTGCATGTCATCCCTTTCGACACCCCGTTTATCCTCGACATCCTGTGTATACCTTTACAGCATATACCACATACATGTCGTCCCTTTCGACACCCCCGGGTGTCCTCGACATCCCTGTATACCACCTGCATGTCCTCACTTTCGACACCCCCGTGTGTCCTCGACATCCCCTGTATACCTTTACAGCGTATATCACCTGCATGTGCTCCCATTCCACACCCCCGTGAGCCCTCGACATCCCGTGTATACCTTTACTACGTATACCACCTGCATGTCCTCCCTTTCGACACCCCGTTTGTCCTCGACATGCTGTGTATACCTTTACAGCATATACCACATACATGTCGTCCCTTTCGACACCCCCGTGTGTCCTCGACATCCCCTATATACCACCCGCATGTCCTCTCTTTCAACGCCCCCGTGTATCCTCGACATCCCGTGTATACCTTTACATCGTATACCACCTGCATGTCCTCTTTTTCAACACCTCCGTGTGTCCTCGACATCCCGTGAATACATTTACACCGTATACCACCTGTATGTCCTCTCTTTCAACACACTCGTGTGCCCTCGACATCCCGCGTGTACCTTTATAGCATATACCACTAGCATAGCCTCCCTTTCGACACCCTCGTGTATACCTATACAATGTACACCACCTGCATGTCCTCTCTTTCGACACCCGGTGTGTCCTCGACATCCTGTGCATACCTTTACAGCATATACCACCGACATATCCCCCCTTTCGACATCTCAGTATGTCCTCGACATCTCGTGTAGACCTTTACAGCGTATACCACATACATGTCCTCCCTTTCGACACCCCCGTGTGTCCTCGACATCCCTTGTATACCTTTACAGCTTATACAACCTGAATGTCCACCCTTTCCACACCCCCGTGTGTCCTCGACATCCCATGTATACCTTTACTGCGTATACCACCTGCATGTCCCATCTTTCGACATCTCCGTGTGTCCTCGACATCCCTTCTACACCTTTACAGCTTATACAACCTGCATGTCCTACCTTTCGACACCCCCGTGTGTCCTCGAAATCCTGTGTATAGCGTTACAGCATATAGCACCTGCATGTCCTCCCTATCAACACCTCTGTGTGTCCTCGACATCCCGTGTATACCTTTACAGCGTATACCACCTGCATGTCCTCCCTTTCGACACCCTGTTTGTCCTCGACTTCCTGTGTATACCTTTACAGCATATACCACCTGCATGTCCTCCCTTTCGACACCCCTGTGTGTCCTCAACATCCCGTGTATACCTTTATAGCGTATGCCACCAGCACGTCCTCTCTTTCAACGCCCCCGTGTATCCTCGACATCCCGTGTATACCTTTACAGCGTATACCACCAGCATGTCCTCTCTTTCAACGCCCCCGTGTATCCTCGACATCCCGTGAATACCTTTACACCGTATACCACCTGCATGTCATCTCTTTCGACACCCTCGTGTGCCCTCGACATCCCGTGTATACCTTTATAGCGTATACCTCCTGCATATCATCCCTTTCAACACCTCTATGTGTCCTCGACATACCGTGTATTCCTTTACAGCGTATACCACCTGCATATCCTCCCTTTCGACACCCCGTTTGTCCTCGACATCCTGTGTATACCATTACAGCATATACCACATACATGTCGTCCCTTTCGACACCCCCGTGTGTCCTCGACATCCCCTGTATACCACCTGCATGTCCTCACTTTTGACACCCCCGTGTGTCCTCGACATCCCGTGTATACCTTTCCTGCGTATATCACCAGCATGTTCTCGCTTTCCACACCCCCGTGAGTCCTCGACATCCCGTGTATACCTTTACTGCATATACCACCAGCATGTCCTCTCTTTCGACACCCCCGTGTGCCCTCGACATCCCGTGTATACCTTTACAGCGTATACCACCTGTATATCTTCCATTTCGACATCCCCGTGTGTCCTCGACATCCCGCGCAAACCTTTACAGTGTTTACCACTTGCATGTCCTCTCTTTCGACATCCCCATGTGTCCTCGACTTCCCGTGTGTACCTTTACACCATATACCACCTGCATGTCCTCCCTTTCGACACCTTCGTGTGTCCTCGAAATCCTGTGTATAGCGTTACAGCATATAGCACCTGCATGTTCCCCCTATCGACATTTCCGTGTCTCCTCGACATCCCTTGTACACCTTTACAGCTTATACCAACTGCATGTCCTCCCTTTCGACACCCCCGTGTGTCCTCAAAATCCTGTGTATTGCGTTACAGCTTATAGCACCTGCATGTCCTCCCTTTCGACACCTCCGTGTGTCCTCGACATCCAGTGTAAACCCTTACAGCGTATACCACCAGCATGTCCTCTCTTTCAACACCCTCGGGTGTCCTCGACATCCCGTGTGTACCTTTACTTCCCTTTCGACACCCCCGGGAGTCCTCGACATCCCGTGTATAACTTTACGGCGTACAGCCCCTAGATGTTCTCCCTTTTGACATTCCCGTGTGTCCTCGACATCCTGTGTAAACCTTTTTGGCGTATTTCACCTGCATCTCCTCCTTTTTGACACCCACATGTTTCCTCCACATCCTGTGTACATCCTTTCAGCGTATTGCACCTGCATGTCATCCCTTTCGACCCCTCCGTGTGTCCTCGATATACCACCTGCATGTCCTTCTTTTCGACACTCCCGTGTGTCCTTGACGTCCCGTGTATACCTTGACAGCGTATACCTCCTACATGTCCTACCTTTCGACACCCCCGTGTGTCCTCGACATCCTGTGTGTACCTTTACAGCGTATACCACCTACAGGTCCTCCCTTTCGACAACCCCGTGTGTCCTCGACATCCCGTGTATACCTTTACAGCGTACACCACCTACATGTCCTCCCTTTCGACACCCCCGTGTGTCCTCGACATCCCGTGTCTACCTTTACAGCGTATAGCACCAGCATGTCCTCCCGTTTGTCAGCCCCGTGTGTCCTCGACATCCCGTGTGTACCTTTACAGCGTATACCACCTCCAGGTCCTCCCTTTCGACACCCCCGTGTGTCCTCGACATCCCATGTATACCTTTGCAGCGTACACCACCTACATGTCCTCCCTTTCGACACCCCCGTGTGTCCTCGACATCCCGTGTGTACCTTTACAGCGTATAGCACCTGCATGTCCTCCCTTTCGACAGCCCCGTGTGTCCTCGACATCCCGTGTATGCCTCTATAGCGTATACCGCCTACATGTCCTCCCTTTCGACACCCTCGGGTGTCCTCGACATCCCGTGTGTACCTTTACTTCCCTTTCGACACCCCCGTGAGTCCTCGACATCCCGTGTATAACTTTACGGCGTATAGCCCCTAGATGTTCTCCCTTTTGACATTCCCGTGTGTCCTCGACATCCTGTGTATACCTTTTTGGCGTATTTCACCTGCATCTCCTCCTTTTTGACACCAACATGTGTCCTCGACATCCTGTGTACATCCTTACAGCGTATAGCACCTGCATGTCATCCCTTTGGACACCTCCGTGTGTCCTCGATATATCACCTGCATGTCCTCCTTTTCGACACTCCCGTGTGTCCTTGACGTCCCGTGTATACCTTGACAGCGTATACCACCTACATTTCCTACCTTTCGACACCCCCATGTGTCCTCGACATCCTGTGTGTACCTTTACAGCGTATACCACCTACAGGTCCTCCCTTTCGACAACCCCATGTGTCCTCGGCATCCCGTGTATACCTTTACAGCGTACACCACCTACATGTCCTCCCTTTCGACACCCCCGTGTGTCCTCGACATCCCGTGTTTACCTTTACAGCGTATAGCACGAGCATGTCCTCCCGTTTTTCAGCCCCGTGTGTCCTCGACATCCCGTGTATGCCTCTATAGCGTATACCGCCTACATGTCCACCCTTTCGACACCCCCTGTGTCCTTGACATCCCATGTATACCTTTACAGCGTATACCACCTATATGTCCTCCCTTTCGACACCCCCGTGTGTCCTCGACATCCCGTGTATACCTTTACTGCGTATACCACCTACATGTCCTCCCTTTCGACACCCCCGTGTGTCCTCGACATCCCGTGTATACCTTTACAGCGTATACCACCTGCATGTCCTCCCTTTCGACACCTTTGTGTGTCCTCGATATCCTGTGTATACCTTTACAGCGTATGGCACCTGCATGGCCTCCCTTTCGACATCCCCGTGTGTCCTCGACATCCCATATATAACTTACAGCGTATAGCACCAGCATGACCTCCCTTTCGACATCCCTGTGTGTCCTTGACATCCCGTGTTTACCTTTACAGCGTATACCACCTGCATGTCCTCCCTTTCCACTCCTCCGTGTGTCCTCAACATCCCGTGTATACCTTTACTGCCTATATCACCTACATGCCCTCCCTTTCGACACCCCCGTGTGTCCTCGACATCCCATGTGCACCTTTGCACCATATAGAACCTGCATGTCCTCCCTTTCGACACTCCCGTGTGTCCTCGGCATCCCGTGTCTGCCTCTATTGCGTATACCATCTACATGTCCTTCCTTTCAACACCCACATTTGACCTCAACATCCTGTGTATACCTTTACGGCGTATACCACCTACATGTCCTCCCTTTCGACACCCCCGTGTGTCCTCGACATCCCGTGTGTACCTTTACAGCGTATACCACCAGCATGTCCTCCCGTTTGTCAGCCCCGTGTGTCCTCGACATCCCATGTGTACCTTTACAGCGTATACCACCTCCAGGTCCTCCCTTTCGACACCCCCGTGTGTCCTCGACATCCCATGTGTACCTTTACAGCGTACACCACCTACATGTCCTCCCTTTCGACACCCCCGTGTGTCCTCGACATCCCGTGTGTACCTTTACAGCGTATAGCACCTGCATGTCCTCCCTTTCGACAGCCCCGTGTGTCCTCGACATCCCGTGTATGCCTCTATAGCGCATACCGCCTACATGTCCTCCCTTTCGACACCCTCGGGTGTCCTCGACATCCCATGTGTACCTTTACTTCCCTTTCGACACCCCCGTGAGTCCTCGACATCCCGTGTAAAACTTTACGACGTATAGCCCCTAGATGTTCTCCCTTCTGACATTCCCGTGTGTCCTCGACATCCTGTGTATACCTTTTTGGCGTATTTCACCTGCATCTCCTCCTTTTTGACACCCACATGTGTCCTCGACATCCTGTGTACATCCTTACAGCGTATAGCACCTGCATGTAATCCCTTTCGACACCTCCGTGTGTCCTCGATATATCACCTGCATGTCCTACTTTTCGACACTCCCGTGTGTCCTTGACGTCCCGTGTATACCTTGACAGCGTATACCACCTACATTTCCTACCTTTCGACACCCCCATGTGTCCTCGACATCCTGTGTGTACCTTTACAGCGTATACCACCTACAGGTCCTCCCTTTCGACAACCCCGTGTGTCCTCGACATCCCGTGTATACCTTTACAGCGTACACCACCTACATGTCCTCCCTTTCGACACCCCCGTGTGTCCTCGATATCCCGTGTGTACCTTTACAGCGTATAGCACAAGCATGTCCTCCCGTTTTTCAGCCCCGTGTGTCCTCGACATCCCGTGTATGCTTCTACAGCGTATACCGCCTACATGTCCTCCCTTTCGACACCCCTTGTGTCCTTGACATCCCATGTATAACTTTACAGCGTATACCACCTATATGTCCTCCCTTTCGACACCTCCGTGTGTCCTTGATATCCCGTGTATACCTTTACTGCCTATATCACCTACATGCCCTCCCTTTCGACACCCCCGTGTGTCCTCGACATCCCGTGTGCACCTTTGCACCGTATAGAACCTGCATGTCCTCCCTTTCGACACTCCCGTGTGTCCTCGGCATCCCGTGTCTGCCTCTATTGCGTATACCATCTACATGTCCTTCCTTTCAACACCCACATTTTACCTCGACATCCTGTGTATACCTTTACGGCGTATACCACCTACATGTCCTCCCTTTCGACACACCCGTGTGTCCTCGACATCCCATGTGTACCTTTACAGCGTATACCACCTCCAGGTCCTCCCTTTCGACACCCCCGTGTGTCCTCGACATCCCATGTGTACCTTTACAGCGTACACCACCTACATGTCCTCCCTTTCGACACCCCCGTGTGTCCTCGACATCCCGTGTGTACCTTTACAGCGTATAGCACCTGCATGTCCTCCCTTTCGACAGCCCCGTGTGTCCTCGACATCCCGTGTATGCCTCTATAGCGCATACCGCCTACATGTCCTCCCTTTCGACACCCTCGGGTGTCCTCGACATCCCGTGTGTACCTTTACTTCCCTTTCGACACCCCCGTGAGTCCTCGACATCCCGTGTATAACTTTACGACGTATAGCCCCTAGATGTTCTCCCTTCTGACATTCCCGTGTGTCCTCGACATCCTGTCTATACCTTTTTGGCGTATTTCACCTGCATCTCCTCCTTTTTGACAGCCACATGTGTCCTCGACATCCTGTGTACATCCTTACAGCGTATAGCACCTGCATGTCATCCCTTTCGACACCTCCGTGTGTCCTCGATATATCACCTGCATGTCCTCCTTTTCGACACTCCCGTGTGTCCTTGACGTCCCGTGTATACCTTGACAGCGTATACCACCTACATTTCCTACCTTTCGACACCCCCATGTGTCCTCGACATCCTGTGTGTACCTTTACAGCGTATACCACCTACAGGTCCTCCCTTTCGACAACCCCATGTGTCCTCGGCATCCCGTGTATACCTTTACAGCGTACACCACCTACATGTCCTCCCTTTCGACACCCCCGTGTGTCCTCGACATCCCGTGTTTACCTTTACAGCGTATAGCACGAGCATGTCCTCCCGTTTTTCAGCCCCGTGTGTCCTCGACATCCCGTGTATGCCTCTATAGCGTATACCGCCTACATGTCCACCCTTTCGACACCCCTTGTGTCCTTGACATCCCATGTATAACTTTACAGCGTATACCACCTATATGTCCTCCCTTTCGACACCTCCGTGTGTCCTTGACATCCCGTGTATACCTTTACTGCGTATACCACCTACATGTCCTCCCTTTCGACACCCCCGTGTGTCCTCGACATCCCGTGTATACCTTTACAGCGTATACCACCTGCATGTCCTCCCTTTCGACACCTTTGTGTGTCCTCGATATCCTGTGTATACCTTTACAGCGTATGGCACCTGCATGGCCTCCCTTTCGACATCCCCGTGTGTCCTCGACATCCCATATATAACTTACAGCGTATAGCACCAGCATGACCTCCCTTTCGACATCCCTGTGTGTCCTTGACATCCCGTGTTTACCTTTACAGCGTATACCACCTGCATGTCCTCCCTTTCCACTCCTCCGTGTGTCCTCGACATCCCGTGTATACCTTTACTGCCTATATCACCTACATGCCCTCCCTTTCGACACCCCCGTGTGTCCTCGACATCCCATGTGCACCTTTGCACCATATAGAACCTGCATGTCCTCCCTTTCGACACTCCCGTGTGTCCTCGGCATCCCGTGTCTGCCTCTATTGCGTATACCATCTACATGCCCTTCCTTTCAACACCCACATTTGACGTCAACATCCTGTGTATACCTTTACGGCGTATACCACCTACATGTCCTCCCTTTCGACACCCCCGTGTGTCCTCGACATCCCGTGTGTACCTTTACAGCGTATACCACCAGCATGTCCTCCCGTTTGTCAGCCCCGTGTGTCCTCGACATCCCATGTGTACCTTTACAGCGTATACCACCTCCAGGTCCTCCCTTTCGACACCCCCGTGTGTCCTCGACATCCCATGTGTACCTTTACAGCGTACACCACCTACATGTCCTCCCTTTCGACACCCCCGTGTGTCCTCGACATCCCGTGTGTACCTTTACAGCGTATAGCACCTGCATGTCCTCCCTTTTGACAGCCCCGTGTGTCCTCGACATCCCGTGTATGCCTCTATAGCGCATACCGCCTACATGTCCTCCCTTTCGACACCCTCGGGTGTCCTCGACATCCCGTGTGTACCTTTACTTCCCTTTCGACACCCCCGTGAGTCCTCGACATCCCGTGTAAAACTTTACGACGTATAGCCCCTAGATGTTCTCCCTTCTGACATTCCCGTGTGTCCTCGACATCCTGTGTATACCTTTTTGGCGTATTTCACCTGCATCTCCTCCTTTTTGACACCCACATGTGTCCTCGACATCCTGTGTACATCCTTACAGCGTATAGCACCTGCATGTAATCCCTTTCGACACCTCCGTGTGTCCTCGATATATCACCTACATGTCCTACTTTTCGACACTCCCGTGTGTCCTTGACGTCCCGTGTATACCTTGACAGCGTATACCACCTACATTTCCTACCTTTCGACACCCCCATGTGTCCTCGACATCCTGTGTGTACCTTTACAGCGTATACCACCTACAGGTCCTCCCTTTCGACAACCCCGTGTGTCCTCGACATCCCGTGTATACCTTTACAGCGTACACCACCTACATGTCCTCCCTTTCGACACCCCCGTGTGTCCTCGACATCCCGTGTGTACCTTTACAGCGTATAGCACAAGCATGTCCTCCCATTTTTCAGCCCCGTGTGTCCTCGACATCCCGTGTATGCCTCTATAGCGTATACCGCCTACATGTCCTCCCTTTCGACACCCCTTGTGTCCTTGACATCCCATGTATAACTTTACAGCGTATACCACCTATATGTCCTCCCTTTCGACACCTCCGTGTGTCCTTGATATCCCGTGTATACCTTTACTGCCTATATCACCTACATGCCCTCCCTTTCGACACCCCCGTGTGTCCTCGACATCCCGTGTGCACCTTTGCACCGTATAGAACCTGCATGTCCTCCCTTTCGACACTCCCGTGTGTCCTCGGCATCCCGTGTCTGCCTCTATTGCGTATACCATCTACATGTCCTTCCTTTCAACACCCACATTTTACCTCGACATCCTGTGTATACCTTTACGGCGTATACCACCTACATGTCCTCCCTTTCGACACACCCGTGTGTCCTCGACATCCCATGTGTACCTTTACAGCGTATACCACCTCCAGGTCCTCCCTTTCGACACCCCCGTGTGTCCTCGACATCCCAAGTGTACCTTTACAGCGTACACCACCTACATGTCCTCCCTTTCGACACCCCCGTGTGTCCTCGACATCCCGTGTGTACCTTTACAGCGTATAGCACCTGCATGTCCTCGCTTTCGACAGCCCCGTGTGTCCTCGACATCCCGTGTATGCCTCTATAGCGCATACCGCCTACATGTCCTCCCTTTCGACACCCTCGGGTGTCCTCGACATCCCGTGTGTACCTTTACTTCCCTTTCGACACCCCCGCGAGTCCTCGACATCCCGTGTATAACTTTACGACGTATAGCCCCTAGATGTTCTCCCTTCTGACATTCCCGTGTGTCCTCGACATCCTGTGTATACCATTTTGGCGTATTTCACCTGCATCTCCTCCTTTTTGACAGCCACATGTGTCCTCGACATCCTGTGTACATCCTTACAGCGTATAGCACCTGCATGTAATCCCTTTCGACACCTCCGTGTGTCCTCGATATATCACCTGCATGTCCTCCTTTTCGACACTCCCGTGTGTCCTTGACGTCCCGTGTATACCTTGACAGCGTATACCACCTACATTTCCTACCTTTCGACACCCCCATGTGTCCTCGACATCCTGTGTGTACCTTTACAGCGTATACCACCTACAGGTCCTCCCTTTCGACAACCCCGTGTGTCCTCGACATCCCGTGTATACATTTACAGCGTACACCACCTACATGTCCTCCCTTTCGACACCCCCGTGCGTCCTCGACATCCCGTGTGTACCTTTACAGCGTATAGCACAAGCATGTCCTCCCGTTTTTCAGCCCCGTGTGTCCTCGACATCCCGTGTATGCCTCTATAGCGTATACCGCCTACATGTCCTCCCTTTCGACACCCCTTGTGTCCTTGACATCCCATGTATAACTTTACAGCGTATACCACCTATATGTCCTCCCTTTCGACACCTCCGTGTGTCCTTGATATCCCGTGTATACCTTTACTGCCTATATCACCTACATGCCCTCCCTTTCGACACCCCCGTGTGTCCTCGACATCCCGTGTGCACCTTTGCACCGTATAGAACCTGCATGTCCTCCCTTTCGACACTCCCGTGTGTCCTCGGCATCCCGTGTCTGCCTCTATTGCGTATACCATCTACATGTCCTTCCTTTCAACACCCACATTTTACCTCGACATCCTGTGTATACCTTTACGGCGTATACCACCTACATGTCCTCCCTTTCGACACACCCGTGTGTCCTCGACATCCCATGTGTACCTTTACAGCGTATACCACCTCCAGGTCCTCCCTTTCGACACCCCCGTGTGTCCTCGACATCCCATGTGTACCTTTACAGCGTACACCACCTACATGTCCTCCCTTTCGACACCCCCGTGTGTCCTCGACATCCCGTGTGTACCTTTACAGCGTATAGCACCTGCATGTCCTCCCTTTCGACAGCCCCGTGTGTCCTCGACATCCCGTGTATGCCTCTATAGCGCATACCGCCTACATGTCCTCCCTTTCGACACCCTCGGGTGTCCTCGACATCCCGTGTGTACCTTTACTTCCCTTTCGACACCCCCGTGAGTCCTCGACATCCCGTGTATAACTTTACGACGTATAGCCCCTAGATGTTCTCCCTTCTGACATTCCCGTGTGTCCTCGACATCCTGTGTATACCTTTTTGGCGTATTTCACCTGCATCTCCTCCTTTTTGACAGCCACATGTGTCCTCGACATCCTGTGTACATCCTTACAGCGTATAGCACCTGCATGTAATCCCTTTCGACACCTCCGTGTGTCCTCGATATATCACCTGCATGTCCTCCTTTTCGACACTCCCGTGTGTCCTTGACGTCCCGTGTATACCTTGACAGCGTATACCACCTACATTTCCTACCTTTCGACACCCTCATGTGTCCTCGACATCCTGTGTGTACCTTTACAGCGTATACCACCTACAGGTCCTCCCTTTCGACAACCCCGTGTGTCCTCGACATCCCGTGTATACCTTTACAGCGTACACCACCTACATGTCCTCCCTTTCGACACCCCCGTGTGTCCTCGACATCCCGTGTGTACCTTTACAGCGTATAGCACAAGCATGTCCTCCCGTTTTTCAGCCCCGTGTGTCCTCGACATCCCGTGTATGCCTCTATAGCGTATACCGCCTACATGTCCTCCCTTTCGACACCCCTTGTGTCCTTGACATCCCATGTATAACTTTACAGCGTATACCACCTATATGTCCTCCCTTTCGACACCTCCGTGTGTCCTTGATATCCCGTGTATACCTTTACTGCCTATATCACCTACATGCCCTCCCTTTCGACACCCCCGTGTGTCCTCGACATCCCGTGTGCACCTTTGCACCGTATAGAACCTGCATGTCCTCCCTTTCGACACTCCCGTGTGTCCTCGGCATCCCGTGTCTGCCTCTATTGCGTATACCATCTACATGTCCTTCCTTTCAACACCCACATTTTACCTCGACATCCTGTGTATACCTTTACGGCGTATACCACCTACATGTCCTCCCTTTCGACACACCCGTGTGTCCTCGACATCCCATGTGTACCTTTACAGCGCATACCACCTACTGGTCCTCCCTTTCGACACCCCCGTGTGTCCTCGACATCCCGTGTATACATTTACAGCGTACACCACCTACTTGTCCTCCCTTTCAACACCCCCGTGTGTCCTTGACATCCCGTGTGTACCTTTACAGCGTATACCACCTGCATGTCCTCCTTTTCGACAGCCCCGTGTGCCCTCGACATCCCGTGTATGCCTCTATAGCGTATACCTCCTTGTGTCCTTGACATCCCGAGTATACCTTTACTGCGTATACCACCTACATGTCCTCCCTTTCGACACCCCCGTGTGTCCTCGACATCCCGTGCATACCTTTACATCGTATACGACCTGCATGTCCTCCCTTTCGACACCTTTGTGTGTCCTCGATATCCTGTGTATACCTTTACAGCGTATGGCACCTGCATGTCCTCCCTTTCCACTCCTCCGTGTGTCCTCGACATCCCGTGTATACCTGTACTGCGTATATCACCTACATGTCCTCCCTTTCGACACCCCCGTGTGTCCTCGACATCCCGTGTGCACCTTTGCACCGTATAGAACCTGCATGTCCTCCCTTTCGACACTCCTGTGTGTCCTCAACATCCCGTGTCTGCCTCTATAGCGTATACCATCTACATGTCCTTCCTTTCAACACCCCCGTTTGACCTCGACATCCTGTGTATAACTTTACGGCGTATACCACCTACATGTCCTCCCTTTCGACACCCCCGTGTGTCGTCGACATCCCACGTATACCTTTACAGCGTACACCACCTACTTGTCCTCCCTTTCAACACACCCGTGTGTCCTCGTCATCCCCTGTGTACCTTTACAGCGTATACCACCTGCATGTCCTCCCTTTCGACAGCCCCGTGTGTCCTCGACATCCCGTGTATGCCTCTATAGCGTATACCTCCTACATGTCCTCCCTTTCGACACCCCCTGTGTCCTTGACATCCCATTTATACCTTCACAGCGTATACCACCTATATGTCCTCCCATTCGACACCTCCGTGTGTCCTCGAAATCCCGTGTATACCTTTACACCGTATACCACCTGCATGTCCCCCTTTTCGACACTCCCGTGTGTCCTTGACGTCTTTTGTATACCATGACAGCGTATACCACCTACATGTCCCCCTTTTCGACACCCCCGTGTGTCCTCGACATCCCGTGTGTACCTTTACAAAATATTGCACCTGCATGTCCTCCCTTTCGACACCCCCGTTCGTCCTCGACATCTCGTCTATTCCTCTATAGCGTATACCACCCGCATGTCCTCCCTTTCGACACCCCCGTGTGTCCTCGACATCCCATGTATACCTTTACATCATATACCACCTACATGTCCTTCCTTTCGACACCCCCGGGTGTCCTTGACATCCCGTGTGTACTTTTACTGCATATACCACCAGCATGTCCTCCCTTTCGAAACCCCCGTGTGTCCTCGACATCCCGTGTTTACCTTTACAGCGTATACCACCTGCATGTCCTCCCTTTCCACACTTCCGTGTGTCCTCGACATCCCATGTATACCTTTACGGCGTATACCACTTGCATGTCCTCCCTTTCGACACCCCCGAGTTTCCTCGACATCCCGTGTAGAACTTTACAGCGTTTACCACCTGCATGTCCTCCCTTTCGACACCTCCGTGTGTCCTTGACATCCCCTGTATACCTTTACAGCGTTTACCACCTACATGTCCTCCCTTTCGACATCCCCGTGTGTCCTCGACATCCCGTGTGTACCTTTACAGCGTATACCACCTACATGTCCTCCCTTTCGACACCCCCGGGTGTCCTCGACATCCCGTGTGTACCTTTACAGCGTACAACACCTGCATGTCCTCCCTTTCGACACCCCTGTGTGTCCTCGACAACCTTCGTATACCGTTACAGCGTATAGCACCTGCATGTCCTTCCTTTCAACACCTCCGTGTGTCCTCGACATCCCGTGTATACCTTTACAGCGTATACCACCTGTTTGTCCTCCCTTTCGACACCCCCGTGTGGCCTCGACATCCTGTGTATACCATTATAGCGTATAGCACCTGCATGGCCTCCCTTTCGACATCCCCGTGTGTCCTCGACATCCCGTGTATAACTTTACAACGTATAGCACCTGCATGGCCTCCATTTCGACATCCCCGTGTGTCCTCGACATCCCGTGTTTACCTTTACAGCGTATAGCACCTGCAAGTCCTCCCTTTCCACACTTCCGTGTGTCCTCTACATCCCATGTATACCGTTACAGCGTATACCACCTGCCTGTCCTCCCTTTCGACACCCCCGTGTGTCCTCGAGATCCCGTGTATAACTTTACAGCGTATACCACCTGCAAGTCCTCCCTTTCGACACCTCCGTGTGTCCTTGACATCCCGTGTATACCTTTACTGCGTATACCACCTACATGTCCTCCCTTTCGACACCCCCGTGTGTCCTCGACATCCCGTGTGTACCTTTACAGCGTATACCACCTCCAGGTCCTCCCTTTCGACACCCCCGTGTGTCCTCGACATCCCGTGTATACCTTTACAGCGTATACCACCTACATGTCCTCCCTTTCGACACCCCCGTGTGTCCTCGACATCCCGTGTATACCTTTACAGCGTATACCACCTGCATGTCCTCCCTTTCGACACCCCCGTGTGTCCTCGACATCCTGTGTATACCTTTACAGTGTATACCACCTGCATGTCCTCCCTTTCGACACCCCCGTGTGTCCTCGACATCCCGTGTATAACTTTACAGCGTATACCACCTGCATGTCCTCCCTTTCGACACCCCCGTGTGTCCTCGACATCCCGTGTATACCTTTACAGCGTATACCACCTACATGTCCTCCCTTTCGACACCCCCGTGTGTCCTCGACATCCCGTGTATACCTTTATAGCGTATACCACCTACATGTCCTCCCTTTCGACACCCCCGTGTGTCCTCGACATCCCGTGTATACCTTTACAGCGTATACCACCTGCATGTCCTCCCATTCGACATCCCCAAATGTTCCTCGACCTCCCGTGTACACGATTACAGTGTATACCACCTGCATGTCCTCCTTTTGACACCCTTGTGTGTCCTCGACATCCCGTCTATACCTTACAACGTATACACACTTGCATGTCCTCCCTTTCGGCACCCTCGTGTGTCCTCGACCTCCCGTGTATACCTTACGCATAAACCACCTACATGTCCTCCCTTTCGACACTCACGTCTGTCTCGAATCCCATGTATAACTTTACAGCGTAAAGCCCCTGCATGTCCCACCCATTTGACATCCCCATGTGTCCCTCGCATCCGTGTATACGTTTACAGCTTATACCACCTGCATGTCCTCCCTTTCGACACCCTGTGTGTCCTCGACATCCGTGTATACCTTTACAGCATACACCACTTACATGTCATCCCTTCCCGTGTATAACTTTACTGCGTATAGCACCTGCATGTCCTCCCATTCGACAGCCCTTGTGGCCTCGACATCCCGTGTATCCCTTTACAGCCTATACCACCAGGATGTCCTCCCTTTCGACACCCCGTGTGTCCTCGACACCCTGAGTATACCGTTACAGCATATAACACCTGCATGTCCTCCCTTTCGACATCCCCATGGGTCCTCGACATCCTGAGTATACCATTACAGCGTATACCACCTGAATGTCCTCCCTTTCGACACCCCTGTGTGTGCCTTTACAGCGTATATCACCTGCATGTCCTCCCTTTCGGCACCCTCGTGTGTCCTCGACATCCCGTGTATACCTTTACAGCATATACCACCCACATGTCCTCCCTTTAGACACCCCTGTGTGTTCTCGACATCCTATGTATAAATTTTCAGCGTATAGCACCTGCATGTCCTCCCATTCGACATCCCCATGTGTCCTCGACATCCCATGCATACCTTTTCAGCTTAGACCACCTGTATGTCCTCCCTTTCAACAGCCCTGTGTGTCCTCGACATCCCGTGTATACCTTTACAAAGTATACCACCTGTATTTTCTCCCTTTTGACACCCCCGTGTGTCCTCGACATCTCGTGTTTACCTTTACAACGTATACCGACTGCATGTCCTCCCTTTCGACACCCCCGTGTGTCCTCGACATTCTGTGTATACCTTTATAGTGTATGCTACCCGTATGACCTCTTTTTAGACGCCCCTGTGTGTCCTCGACATCCCGTGTATACCTTTACAGCATATACCACCTGCATATCCTCCCTTTCGACACCCCCATGTCTCCTCGACATCCCGTCTATACCCGTGTTTCCTCGTCATCCTGTGTATACCTTTACAGCGTATACGACCTGCATGTCCTCCCTTTTGACACCCTCGTGTGTCCTCGACATCCCGTGTATACCTTTACAGCATATACCACCTGAATGTCCTCCCTTTCGACTGCCCCGTGTGTCCTCGACATCCCGTGTATACATTTACAGCGTATAGCACCTACATGTACTCCTTTTCGACACCCCTGTGTGTCCTCGACATTCCGTGAATAACTTTACTTGGCACACTACCTACATGTCCACCATTTCAACACCCCCGTGTGTCCACGACATCCCGTTTATACCTTTACAGCGTGTAGCACCTGCATGTCCTTCTTTTCGACATCCCCGTGTGTCCTCGACATCCGGTATATACCTTTACAGTGTATACCACTTGCACGTCCTACCTTTCGACATCCCGTGTATACCATTACAGCGTATACCACAAGCATGTCCTCCCTTCCAACACCCTGTGTGTCCTCGAGTTCCAGTCTATACCGTTACAGCGTATAGCACCTGCAGGTTCTCCCTTTCGACACACCTGTGTGCCCTCTACGTCCCGTCTATACCGTTACAGCCTATAGCACCTGCATGTCCTCCCTGTCGACACCCCCATGTGTCCTTGACATCCCGTCTATACCTTTACAGCGTATACCACCAACATGTCCTCCCTTTCGATACCCCCGTGTGTACCTTTACAGCGTATTTCACCTGCATGTCCTCCCTCTCGACACCCCCGTGTGTGCTCGACATCCCATGTATGCCACTATAGTGTATTCCACCAGCATGCCCTCGCTTTCGACACCCCTGTGTGTCCTCAACATCCCGTGTATACCTTTACAGCGTATAGCACCTGCATGTCCTCCCTTTCGACCCCCCCGTGTGTCCTCGACATCCTGTGTATACCATTACAGCGTATACCACCTGCATGTCCTCCCTTTCGACACCCCCTTGTATCCTCGACATCCTGTGTATACCTTTACAGTGTATACCACCTGGATGTCCTACCCGTCGACACTCCCGTCTGTCCTCGACATCCCGTGTATAACTTCACAATGTATACCACCTGAATGTCCTCCCTTTCGACACCCCCGTGTGTCCTCGACATCCTGTGTATACCGTTACAGCGTATAGCACCAGTATGTCCCCCCTTTCGATACCTCCATGTGTCCTCGATATCCCGTGTATACCTTTACAGCGTATACCACCTGCATGTCCTCCCTTTCGACACCCTTGTGTGTCCTCGACATCCCGTGTATACCTTTACAGCGTATACCACCTGCATGTCGTCCCTTTCGACACCCCCATGTGTCATCGATGTCCCGTTTATACCTTTACAGCGTATACCACCTGGATGTCCTCCCTTTAGGCACCCTCGTGTGTCCTCGACATCCCGTGTATACCTTTATAGCATATACGACCTACATGTCCTCCCTTTCGACACTCCCGTGTGTCCTCGACATCCCAGGTATAACTTTACAGCGTATACCTCCTACATGTCCTCCCATTCGACATCCCGTGTATACCATTACAGCGTATACCACCAGCATGTCCTCCCTTTCGACACCCCTGTGTGTCCTCGACATCCCGTGTATACCTTTACAGCGTATATGTAGAGCCCCAGACTTTTTCACATTTAATACATAACACTTTCGTTGCCATTTTGCCTTTAAAGAGGTATAATTAACAAATAAGGAAGAAATTGGAAATTCCCAAACGTCAGAAATGTTCGTTTTCGAAGTACGAACCCAACGCAAGTTGAATCGTCAAAATCGGATGAACGAGTCAAAAGTTATGGCCAAAGCAGTTTGGATCTGCAGACCACCGATCGCTCGGTCCATGGAGCGATTGATCGGTCCAAAACCGATCGCTCGGAGGCTATCGACTGGTCAAGATTTTTGTATGGGAAATTTTTCCAGAGAGTAAAATTTTAACCGATCGCTCGGTTATGAAACCGATCGATCGGTAGGCAACCGATCGATCGGTCATTAACACCGATCGCTCGGTACTCACGTTTTTGCAGAAATTTCAATAAGGGTATTATGGTCTTTTGGTCGGTTTTCTCTTACCTTAAGAGTTTAACCCGAGCCTTTAGGGCATCATTCGACACTTAAAGAGTTTGAGAGAATAGGAGAAAGGGGAGAAGGCGATTCCAACCTAGGGTTTGTCTTTGGAAGAGAAATCAAAGGGTTTTGAGACCCTAGATCACTTCAAGCTCGGCTCTTCTCCAAGATCACAGCTCAAGCACCCGTGGAGGACGTTCCCCAAGCTAGGGCAGCACCTCACGGTCGTTTTTGGAAGGGGTTTGTTCCTCATTTCTTCAAGGTCGGTACTTCTTGCTACCCTCCTAGTTATAGTTCCTCTTTTCCCTTTATTTCTCTTTATTTTTCTTTATCTACACATGTGCTATGAGATGGATGGGTGTGAATGGTGAATGGAGAAGGAAATGGGCGATTGGATGCCGTATGTATGGTTGTGATGAATGAAATGGGGAGGGCATTGTGCAAATAATAAACATACAAGTGTGATGTGAGTATAACCCACCTAGAAAAGCATGACCTAGGTTAAGAAAATAATAAACACACCCTATGTTGATGAAATGCCAAGGTGAATAAAATGAGAGATAAATTAAGGGAATACATGCTTAATTATTCATGAAATTGTTAGGGCTTATGATAGTGTGTTTTTTACATTTCTTAAATTGTGTAAATTATTACTTGCTTAAATTGTGATATGCTATGCTTTATGAATTACCCAAATTGTCATATTTAAATTCAAATGCAAGTATGCACACGATTCCACAAGCACGGCATGCATGACATGATTTCCCGAGGTTTTCAAGAATATGATTAGAGGTGGGACACATCCTACGATATGTTTTACCTCGCTTTTCACAAGAAAACAAGAACAAACATTCCATGAGGGGTCTCCCCTCACTCACAAGTGCATAGCATAAAGAAGGGCCTCCCTTCCCTCGCAAGTACATACATACATATCATGAAGAAGGGTCTCCCTTCCCTCTCAAGTGCATTGCATAAAGAAGGGTCTCCCTTCCCTCTCAAGGCATCTCACATGCGCATCTCACAAGTACATCTTACAAGTGTATCTCACAAGTTACATGACAAGCAAGCACGCATGGCATGGCATAACACGCATCACACGCTCGACAAGATCAAGCAAGACAAACACGACAAGCTTTCAAGTACGAAAAGATGTTTCAAGCCAAGTCAAGTGCACGATGTTTTCAAGAGGTTTTATCTGTTTTCTACGAAATACAAGCATGATTATAAATTGCTTTACTTCCTTGTATGATATGAATTGTTTCTGTTTAACATATATGAATTGCTCCTGATTTATGTATTGCCATTTTATGCTATGACTATTGTTTAGTATTTGGTACCCGCTGAGTATTCCATGCTCAGCCGTACTTCTTATGTCGGCAGGTCCTGAGGGAGCTGCTGCTCCATTTGATGTTTGTGCTCCTGGTCCATGGGTGGAGGAGGAGTACGTCGAGGAGCCTTTGGAGGAACCTCCCGTAGAAGGTTATCAGTACGTGGTGTTAGATTCTGAGTGGATTAGCTGTGGGTGAGCATGAGCGATTATATCCATGTATTTTGGCGGGCATGTCCGCACTTTCTTTGTTTTGATTTCTTTGTATTAAAACTTGGACCATGTGTATATACTTAGAGGTTTGTTAGACTTACCCTGTGTCTTATAGTTATGCTTCCGCTGTTATCCTCTATTGTATATGCTAAGTGGGTGTTTTGCAGGTGGTTGTCAAGCAAGTCATGTAAGTCATGATTTAGTCGTCCACGATTCACTTTAACTCCTAGGGTGGGTTTTGGGTCGCGACAGAAGTGGTTTCAGAGCTTAGGCTTTAGGTCTCTATGGTCACTTAGAATCTTATACCACGGCTTGACAAGAGCATATGTTAGGAAACAAGTTATGAAGGAAGTAAGTCGGGAGCGAGTCTAGTTCCAAGTGTAAGACAAAACTTTAGTCTTAGTTTAAAATGGTTGCTTTAACCAAGTACGGGTCCTAGGTACGCTAGAACACTAAAGTATAAGTATAATGTGATGAATACTCTGATGACTTGATGTGAAGTATATTAGTATTATACAACTAATACAAATTGAATTATTGTGAAATGGCATTGAAATAAACTGTGGTTTCAAGTTAGACTCATGTGGTGTTATTATTCTCAGGACTTTAGTCATGAGACGGAACACACGGGGTCGTGGGCCACATACCAGAGCTTCCTCTTCTCCACGGGATAAGGATGAGTAGCCGGACCTCTCTCAGGTCTTAGGCTCTATTGCTGAGACACTCGCCATCCTGGCGGCTCGGCAAACTATACCGGCATCAGCGGCACCTACTCCACCGCCTGGAGCTCCAGTACATCGTACAGCTGGAGTTGAGGCATTTCGGAGATTGAGGCCTTCATCCTTCCATGGGAGTGTGGACCCTCTTGCTGCGGAGGCGTGGATCCTCCAGATGGAGAAGATTTTTACGGTCCTCTCACCCACAGAGGAGGAGAGAATAGCATGGGCAGCTTTCATGCTAGAGGGCAAAGCCCACCATTGGTGGTTTTCCGTGTTGAGGACGCGAGATTTGACCATGCAGGGTCAACCTTGGACTTGGGATGAGTTCAAGGACGCTTTTTACAAGAAGTATTTTCCGATTAGAGCACGGGAAAAGAAAGAGAGAGAATTCATCAACCTCGAGCAAGGTTTGATGTCGATGGCACAATACGAGGCCAAGTTCTCAGAGCTATCACGCTTCGCGACTCACATGGTTGCCACCGAGGCAATGAAGGCAAGAAGGTTTGAGCAAGGGCTCAAAGATGTTATCATGGAGAAGGTTTTGGTTTTCAGACATGCTACCTACCCTGAGGTAGTAGACAAGGCCTTATTGGTCGAGGCCAATTCAGAGACAGTGTCCAAGAAGAGGGAGTTGGCGAGAGGCCAAGCTAGTAGTTCAGCACCTCCAGATCGGCGGGCTCGTACCGGCCCTTATCAGTATGCGTGGCCAGCACCACCGATGAGGCCATCTTATGCGCCTCCAGCTCCCCGGCAGTATGTGCCTCAGGCACCGCGACCTCAGGCTCTTCTAGCCCCACAGCCTATTGCACCTCAAACGGTGAGGTATGCTCCACCTCCGGCCCCTCCGACCTATACACACGAGGTCTGCAATTCGTGCGGCCGAAGGCACCCGACAGGAGATTGCCAAAGGGCATCGGGTGGATGCTTTCATTGTGGTCGCCAGGGCCATATGATCAGGGATTGCCCCAGTCGGCATTTACCAGGCCAGTCTCAGGGGATTAGGCTACCAGCACACCCAGCAGGATCATATCAGGCGTCATCCCAGACTACCTGGTCTACACCTCAGTCTCGCCAGGCGAACCAGGGGCGTGTATTTGCTTTGACAGAAGGTGATGCACTTGCATCTAATGATGTGGTGCAAGGTACGCGTTTGGAGTTATTTTCTTTATTCGTGATTGTTATGTATGTTTTATTCCTTGTGTATGTACTTGGTATGCTATATATATACCTATGTGTATACACTGTTGATGCATGGATTATGTAGAGCCCCGGACCTTTTCACATTTAATGCATGACACTTTCATAGCCATTTTGCCTTTAAAGTAGTACAATTAATAAATAAGGTAGAAATTGAAAATTCCGAAACGTCAGAAATGTTCCTTTTCGAAGTACGAACCCAACGTAAGTTGAATCGTCAAAATCCGACGAGCGAGTCAAAAGATATGGCCAAAACAGTCTGGACCTACTGGCAACCGATCGCTCGGTCCAAAACCGATCGATCGGTAGCTATCGACTGGTCAAGATTTTTGTATGGGGAAATTTTCCAGAGAGTTGATTTTTGGTCGAGAGCTCGGTCAATACACCGATCGCTCGGTAGGCAACCGATCGATCGGTCATAAACACCGATTGCTCGGTACTCGTGTTTTTGCAGAAATTTCAGTAAGGGTATTATGGTCTTTTGGTCGGTTCACTCTTACCTTAAGAGTTTAACCCGAGCCTTTAGGGCTTCATTCTCGACACTTAGAGAGATTGGGAGATAAGAAGAGAGGAGAGGGTGATTCCTAAACCTAGGGTTTCCATTTTGGAGAGAAATCAAGGGGTTTGTGAACCCACACTCAACTCGAGTCCATTTTTCTTCAAGATCAAGGCACAAGCTCGTGAGGAGCATCTCCTCAAGCTAGGGCAGCAACTCACGATCGTTTTTGGAAGGGGATTTCTTCCTCACTTAATCAAGGTCGGTACTTCTTGCTACCCTCCTAGTTATAGTTCTTTCTTTTACTTTATTTCTCTTTGTTTTCTTTCATTTACACATGTGCTATGAGATGGACGGGTGTGAATGGTGAATGGAGACGGAATTGGCGATTGGATGCCGTGTGAAATAATGTGATGAATGAAATGGGGAGGGCATTGTATCCATAATGAACAAACACGTGTGATGTGAGCATAACCCACCTAGAAAAGCATGTTGTAGGGTTAATAAATAATGAATGCACCATGTTTGATGAAATGTCAAGGTGAATGAGATGAATAATAAATTAATAAATTTCTTGTTTAAGGTTTATGGAAATTGCTAGGGTCATGATAGTGTGTGTCGCGACCCAAAACCCACCCTAGGAGTTAGAGTGAACTTTGGACGACTAATCATGGCTTACATGACTTGCTTGACAACCCAACCTGCAAAAATCCACAGAGCATATACAATAGAGGATGACAGCGGAAACATAACTATAGAACACAGTGGAAGTCTAACAACCTCTAAGTATATACACATGGTCCAAGTTTAATACAAAGAAACCAAAACAAAGAAAGTGCGGACATACCCGCCAAAATACATGGATATAATCACTCATGCTCACCCACAGCTAATCCACTCAGAATCTAACACCACCTACTGATAACCCTCTACTGGAGGTTCCTCCAAAGGCTCCTCGACGTACTCCTCTTCCACCCATGGATAAGGAGCACAAACATCAAATGGAGCAGCAGCTCCCTCAGAACCTGCCAACATAAGAAGTACGGCTGAGCATGGAATACTCAGCGGGTACTAAATACTAACCAATAGTCATAACATAAAAATGCATGTTTAAGGCTTATGGAAATTGCTAGGGTCATGATAGTGTGATTTTTCGCTTTCCCTAAATGATGTGAATATTACATTGCTCAATCATTGATGTTATATGTGTTGTGAATTACCCAAATGTCATATTTAAATTTAAATGCAAGTATGTACACGATTCCCACGAGCACGGCATGCATGACATGAATTACCGAGGTTTTCAAAAACATGGTTAGAGGTGGGACATATCCTACGATATGTTTTACCTCGCTTTTCACAAGAAAACAAGAACCAACATTCCACGAGGGGTCTCCCCTCACTCACAAGTGCATATCATGAAGAAGGGCCTCCCTTCCCTCGCAAGTACATACATATCATGAAGAAGGGTCTCCCTTCCCTCGCAAGTGCATTGCATAAAGAAAGGTCTCCCTACCCTCTCAAGGCATCTCTCAAGCGCATCTCACAAGGACATCTCACAAGTGTATCTCACAAGTTACATGATCACAAGCAAGCACGCATGACATGCATGACATGACACGTATGACACGCTCTACAAGATCAAGCAAGACAACAAACACGACAAGCTTTCAAGTACGAAAAGATATTTCAAGCCAAGTCAAGTGCACGATGTTTTCAAGAGGTTTTATCGGCTTTCTACGAAATACAAGCATGATTATAAATTGCTTTACTTCCTTGTATGATATGAATTGTTTCCGTCTAACATATATGAATTGCTCCTGATTTATGTATTGCCATTTTTATGCTATGACTATTGGTTAGTATTTGGTACCCGTTGAGTATTCCATGCTCAGCCGTACTTCTTATGTCGGCAGGTTTTGAGGGAGCTGCTACTCCATTTGATGTTTGTGCTCCTTATCCATGGGTGGAAGAGGAGTACGTCGAGGAGCCTTTGGAGGAACCTCCCGTAGAGGGTTATCAGTAGGTGGTGTTAGATTCTGATTGGATTAGCTGTGGGTGAGCGTGAGTGATTATATCCATGTATTTTAGCGGGCATGTCCGCACTTTCTTTGTTTTGATTTCCTTGTATTAAACTTGGACCATGTGTATATACTTAGAGGTTGTTAGACTTCCGCTGTGCTTTATGGTTATGTTTCCGCTATAATGTCCTCTATTGTATATGCTCCGTGGGTTTTTGCAGGTTGGTTTGTCAAGCAAGTCATGTAAGCCATGATTAGTCGTCCAAAGTTCACTCTAACTCCTAGGGTGGGTTTTGGGTCGCGACAGGGTTCATGTGCGATAAATCGCATCTAGGTGCGATCGATCGCAAGGACCTACGATCGATCGCAGATAAGTGTGCGATCGATCGCATGCGGTAACTGATGCCGAATTTGAGGGTTTTAAACCCTTGTATTGTTAAGGAACCCTCATTTGGGGTATTTCTAACCTAGAGAGGAGAGAAAGAGGGAAGAAAGGAGAAGAGGATTTTGGGGAAAATCCTCCAAAGAGGCTTGGAATGGGTGATCAAAGGGAGCTCAACCTTGGATTGCAAGCAAGGTTCTTCCTCTAGAGTTCCTCAAACCCAAAGAGGGATTCTTCCTCAAGTTGGAACTACTCATCTAGGGTGTTCTTCAACCCAAATCAAGGTCGGTACCCTTCACTACCCTCCTAGTTCATACTCTTATTCTTTCTATTTTTTTCCTAAAATGTTAAACAAGATAATGAGAATGGATCAATGGGTGGAGATGTGTGGATGAGTAAGGGCGATTGGATGTCGTTGTGTATGTGTTGATGAACGAAAATGGGAAGGGCATTGTGATAATAACAAATACACATGTATGCTATGATCTTAACCCACTTAGAAATCCAAGATTTAGGGTAAACAATAACGTACACACCACGTGTTTGATGAAATGCCAATGTGAAGAAGATGAGTTGTAGATCAAGAAATGCATGCGTAGAAGCGTACAAAATTTGCTAGGGTTTATGATAGTGTGATATGTTGCTTTCCCTAAATTGGTATGAATATTGAATTGCTCAAACTATTGATGTTCTATGTATTGCGAAATCCCCAATTGTCATATTTAATTTCAAATGGAAGTATGCACACGATTCCACGAGCACGGGATGCATGACATATTTTACCTACGGTTTTCAAGAATAAGGTTTAGAGGTGGGACATATCTCACAATATGTTTTACCTCGCTTTTGATTAGAGGACAAGAACAAGCATTTCCTAGGAGGGAGTTTACACTTCCCTCCCTTCCATGAGGGGTCTCCCCTCACTCACAAGTGCATTGCATTAAAGAAGGGTCTCCCTTCCCTCTCAAGGCATATCATGAAAGAAGGGCCTCCCTTCCCTCTCAAGGCATCTCACAAGCGCATCTCACAAGTACATGAGCATGTTAAATTCCCAAGCAAGCACGCATGAAAAGCATGGTACACGCATGACAAGCATGACACGCATGACACGACACGATACGACAAACAAGACACATGACAAGATGAGTTTTAAAGCACGAAACGAGGATTTTTAGTCAAGTCAAGTGCATGATGTTTTCAAGAGATTTATCGATTTTTATGTAATGCAAGCATGAATATAAACTGTTTTACTTTCCGGTTATGGTATAAACTGTTTTACTTTCCGCAGTGTTTTGTTGTATGTTTCAGCTTTTATTGTCCTCTATTGTATATGCTCTGTGGGTTTTGCAGGATGGTTGTCAAGCAAGTCATGTAAGTCATGATTAGTCGTCCAAAGTTCACTCTAACTCCTAGGGTGGGTTTTGGGTCGCGACATCAAGCATCCAAACTAATATCAGCAATTAAAGCATTTCACCTAATAGGTAAGGGGTGTACTGGGTATTTAGCAACAGTGGTGGTCGATAAAGATGAAGATGACACTTTAGGGAATACCCCGGTGGTCAGAGAGTTTTGAGATGTGTTTCCTGATGAATAGGACTCCCTCCTACTAGAGAAATCGATTTTACAATCGATATTACTCCTGGTGTAGAATCGATATCTAAAACACCGTACCGGATGGCTCCAGCTGAGTTGCAAGAATTGAAGATTCAGTTGCAAGACCTATTAGATAAGGGTTTGATCTGCCCTAGTGTTTCACCGTGGGGAGCACCGGTGTTATTTGTCCAAAAGAAAGACGGGAGTCTGTGTCTATGTATAGACTATCGTCTGTTGAATCAAGCGACGATCAAGAATAAGTATCCTCTCCCCAGGATTGAAGATATATTTGATCAATTGCAAGGCGCCCAAGTGTTTTCAAAGATTGATTTATGGTCTGGCTATTACCAATTGAGGGTCAAAGAAGAAGATATTCGACAGACAGCATTCCGAACTCGGTATGGTGACTACGAGTTCTTGGTGATGCCTTTTGGACTGACAAATGCGCTTGCGGCCTTTATGGAATTGATGAATCGTCTTTTCAGGCCGTACTTGGATCAGTTTATTGTGGTATTTATTGATGATATCTTGGTGTATTCACCTAGTCGTGAGAAGCATGTTGAGCACTTGAGGATTACGCTACAGACATTAAGAGTTAATCAGCTATATGCTAAGTTCTCCAAGTGCAAGTTTTAGATGGAAGAGGTAGCCTTCCTTGGGCATATTGTGTCAAGGAATGGAATATCTGTTGATCCCTCCAAGATTCAGGCGGTAACCAATTGGGCAAGGCCATCCACTATTACTGAAGTTCGAAGTTTTCTGGGATTGGCTAGATACTACCACAGATTTATAGAAGGTTTCTCAAAGATAGCAGCTCCATTAACGGAATTGACTAAGAAAGATGTGAAGTTCGAATGGACGACATCTCGGGAGTAAATTTTTCAAGAATTAAAGAAAAGATTAACAACCGCTCCAGTATTGGCAACTCCCACAGGATCTGGAGGATTTGAGGTGTATTGTGATGCTTCCGGTAAGGGACTCGGTTGTGTCTTAATGCAAAACAAAAGGGTCATTGCTTATGGTTCGAGACAACTCAAGATTCAAGAAACGGAATTATCCCACGCATGACCTGGAGTTAGCTGCAATAGTGTTCCCACTAAAAATTTGGAGGCATTATCTTTATGGAGAGAAGTTGATGATCTATAGTGATCACAAGAGTTTAAAGTATCTATTCTCCCAAAAGGAACTCAATATGCGACAACGTAGATGGATGGAATTCTTGAAAGATTATGACTATGTAATCCAGTATCATCCTGGTCAGGGTAACGTGGTTGCTGATGCCCTGAGTAGAAAGACAGTTGGATATATAGCATATATGAGGGCAAAGCGATGGAAGATGATCGAAGAATTCAAGAGTTGGAATTTGAGTCTAGGATTCCAGGGTATTAGTGCCATATTGGCTAGTATTCAGGCCAAGCCAATGTTGTTACAGAAGATTCAAGAAGCACAGTTGGAAGATCAGGAGATCAAAGTTATCAGAGATAAGATTCTTCAAGGAAAAATGAGTGATTTTGAAGAATCTGAAGATGGAATACTTCGATTCAAAGGACGAATCTATGTGCCTAGAAACCCTGAGTTAAAAAATGAACTGTTCAATGAGGCGCATCGATCTCGTTTTGCGGTGCACCCTAGAAGTATGAAGATGTATCAGGATGTGAAGAATAACTACTGGTGGAATGGCATAAAGAGAGAAATTGCAGAGTATGTATATCGATGCCTTGTTTGTTAGCAAGTCAAGGCAGAACATCAGAAACCACCTGGATTGTTAAATTCATTGCCTATCCCTGAGTGGAAATGAGAGCACATTACAATGGATTTTGTGGTGGGGTTACCAAAAACAAGGAGTGGACACGATGCCGTTTAGGTGATAGTTGATCGATTGACGAAGTCGGCTCACTTTCTCGCTATCAAGGATACCATAACCCTGGAACATTTATCAAAGTTGTACATCAAGGAGATTATGAAGCTGCATGGTGTGCTAGTATCTATTGTGTCAGATCGCGATCCGTAATTTACTTCCCGGTTTTGGAGGAGCTTGCAAGAAGCTTTGGGTACGTAGCTAAACATAAGTACAACTTATCATCCGCAAACCGACGGACAGTCCAAGCGCACGATACAAACTCTAGAAGATATGATGTGCACTTGCAGTCTAGACTTTCATGGTAGCTGGGATGATCACTTGCCGTTGATAGAGTTTGCATATCAGAATAGTTATCAGGCATGTATTCAAATGGCTCTGTATGAGGCCTTGTATGGTCAGAGCTGTTGGTCTCCGGTATGTTTTACTGAAGTAGGGGAGCATAAACTACTGGGACCTGAACTGCTATAGGAAACAACAAAAAAAATCTAGTTGATTCGATCCAGGTTATTGGCTGCACAGAGTCGTCAGAAGAGCTATGCAGATGGAAAGCGTCGAGACTTGGAATTTCAAGTCGGCGACCATGTCTTCTTGAAGATCTCTCCGTCAAAAGGCATTATTCGATTTGGAAAGTGGGGGATGTTAAGTCCGTGATTCATTAGACCTTTTGAAATTTTGGCTAAGGTGGGGGCTGTAGCATATCGTCTGGCGTTGCCACCAGAGTTAGAGAGGGTTAACCATGTGTTTCACATATCCATGCTGAGGAAATATATACCTGATCCTTCGCATGTGATTCGGTATGAACCACTTCAAGTTCGAGAAGACTTATCTTTTGAGGAAAAGCCAGTGCAAATATTAGACCGCAAGGAACAAGTGTTACGGAATAAATCAATCCAGCTGGTTAAAGTATTATGGCAACATCATAGTATTGAAGAAGCTACTTGGGAACTGGAGGAAGCCATCAGACACAATCATCCTCAGTTGTTTCCTGCTTAATATATTTTGTACGTAAATTTTGAGGATGAAATTTCTGTAAGGAGGGGAGAATGTAGTGACCCGGAATTTTAATATAATAAAATTTTGGATTATCGGTCCTTAATTGAGGTTAATTAGTTGTGTGTTTGATAAATTTATGTAAAGTAGGTATTACTCGGAATTGGGTTGCACTACTACGAAATTAGTGTTTTTCTTTGATCTGCGCACATAGTGTGTCGGTCGGCTATCCGGACATCCACCTATCGTTCCGATTCAGTTGCACATCAATTCGCGAGACCGCGAAGGTCCTATGTGTGGAAACATCGAGAAAATCAGGGAATTCGTAGAGTATCAAATTTCAATTGAGGCTCTATATTTAGCGGACTTTCTAATCGAAATCCGTGCGGATTGTTCCACTACATGTTGGAAGGCCATGGGGACGACCGTCTGTCATTTCGGCAGTTTATTATCTCATATGGCGAAACCCCAGTGTGTTTTGTATCTGAAATTGGAAAATTTGTGGGTTTTGCAAATTCTTCCGGTCGCACTTTTTGGTAGTGAACTCATCGGATTTCCCCAAAATTTTTATAGCAGGTGTCAGACTACCCCAAGATCGATCACTTGAAGTTTTGTCAAAATGGAAAATCATATGGTATGGTTTCGAAATGACTTTCGGTGACATTACCAGAAACTGGTCGCGATTCGCAAGCCATGACACGTGTCTCGGCTCAGGCCAACACGAGGTACCTTCCAAGCGACACTTGGCACGCATGTGTGGGTTAGGCTAGTCTATAAATAGTAGACGACCCCCAGCCATTTCTCTCATCCTAGTGAGAGAGAGGCGAACCCCTACCGAATTTTCTAGAGAGAGAGATAAAGCGGCGTATCCTGACATTTTTGGATGTGCTGAGCGCATTGGTAGCGTCTATTTCATCTCTTGGAGCTTTGAAACACATGTACCAGAGGTAATAAAAACCCTTTCTTATCTATTTTTCATTCCACTAGATAAATTATACGAATTGTGCTATTTATATCAGACCCTTTCTGAGCTCTGATCATGCTCAAATTTTTACTCTAACTTTATCTTCCTAATCTGTAAATTATATCAAAATTTCACTGCGATCTGATGGTTGGATAGGATGATATGAATTTCTAAAGGAAAACCTAGTCTGCTACTTTTAAGGCTAACAGTACGGATTTCCTAATTATAGGGAACCTTTCTGAGCTCTGATCATGCTCAAATTTTTACTCTCAATTTATCTTCCTAATCTATAAATCATATCAACATTTCACTACGATCTGATGGTTGGATTGGATGATATGAATTTCTAAAGGAGAACCTAGTCTGCTGTTTTTCAAGCTAACAGTACGGTTTTCCTAATTATGGGGAACCCTCCTTATCTCAGATCATGCTATATATTTTACCACCTATTTATTTTCCTAATCTGTAAATCATATCAAAATTTCATTGTGATCTAATGATTGGATTGGATGATATGAATTTCTAAAGGAAAACCTAGTTTGCTGTTTTTAGGGCTAACAGTACGGTCTTCCTAATTATATGGAACCCTCCTGATCTCAGATCATGCTATAAATTTTACCACATATTTTCTTCCTAATCTATAAATTATAACAAAATTTCACTACAATTTGATGGTTGGATTGGATGATATAAATTTCTAAAGGAAAACCTAGTCTGCTATTTTTCAGGCTTACAGTACGGTTCTCCTAATTATAGGGAACCCTCCTGATCTCAGATCATGCTATAAATTTTACCACATATTTATTTTCCTAATCTGTAAATCATATCAAAATTTCACTGTGATCTGATGGTTGGATAGGATGATATGAATTTTAAAAATAAAACCTAGTCTGTTTTTTTAAGGCTAACAGTACGGTTTTGATCATTACAGGGAACCTTCCTTATCTCAGATCATGCTCAGATTTTTATCATATTGCGACCTTCATACTTTTTCAATCATATCAAAATTTTAATGAGATCTGATGGTTGGATTTGACAAGATGAATGTCTAAATAAAACCTAGTCTGTCGTTTTAGGAACAACAATATGGTTTTGATAATTACAGAGCCCCTTCCTGATCTCAGATCTTTATTTCAACATTATGCTTGTCATGGTGTGTTAAAATGGATTGTATATACTTGTACAGGGAGGTATAGGAACTGAGCAGAGGGGCGTAGCACTCGGTTTCAGGTTGAATAACTCGAAATTTAGGTTCGGTGATCGATTGGATGACCAATCGCTAAGCGATTTGTCGACTTGACATGGCATGTGTATATGATGGGATGATTATTCTGATATTGGAATAGTCGGGGTCGTAGTGTGTAGACCTTCGTGACTGATAGTGGGGAGTGAGTGGATTACTATCCATAGATCCTCTTTGACTAGGTCTGGAGTAGTGATTGTGTATAGTCTGGAATCTTTGGATTCGCAGTTAGTTAAGTCGGCATGCTCAAGAGTGTTGTCACAATTGGTTGAATTGGGAGATGTCGGAGTCCTAAAAGATGTCTAAAATGACTGAGCATTGTACAGTATATTGACCGGGGTTCCTCTATGGTTGGGTCCGAAGAGGCGGCGCTGTGCTTATCGGGGTTCCTTCTAGGTGGTACATCATGGAGAGATTGTGTCCAGTAAGGCCCGGGGTGCCTCCAGTGAATAGCCAAAAGATGACGGTAGAAAATTTGATCGGGGTTCCTTCGTGACTGATAACCAGTGAGATGACGGTGTGTATACATAGTAGGTGCTGTCAGTCAGAGTATTTGTGGTAAGTCCTTGGAGGATGATTACCCTAGTTGTGTAGAATCTTCAGGATTCTGGTCTGTGTGGGTTGGGACACCCAAGGGTTGGACATGTTCGGGTAAATACCGAAACAGTATTCAGGAGTCTAGATGACTCAAGTTATGATGTGACCGGGTAATGCCGGAATTGTGTTGAGCTTGGAATGATCAAGCTCGAATAGGGTATAGAGACCACTCTATGATGAACATGTATGGGCTAAAGGCCGGTTAACAAAGTCTCAGGACTTGGAGTAAAACGTGGTTGATGATCAAAACAAACAACTTGGTAAAAGAAATATATGTTGCATAACGAACTCCATAATTGGGAAAGATATTCGAGATTGTGAATCTCGTGTTGGGTGAGATGGCCTGTGTGACTGAGGGTCCCCAATATAATTGATATATTACTAAATTGTATCATGAACGGCAAATATGGTATATGATGTGTTTATTGATGCTTTGCTATAATGTGAAGATAGTATAGATGGATTGTGGGTTTTTATTGGGCTTCATACGCCTTACGTTTTAGTAATCTACTTGTGAGGGAAGAGAGACCCTTCTTCCTAAAATGCTCATGCTTGTCATGCCGTGTCATGTCATGCTTGTATCATGCTTTGAAAAGTAAACTACTTGTGAGGGAAGGGAAACCATTCTTTCTAAATGCTCATGTCATGTCCTTTCACTTGTGAGGTGTCCTTGTGAGATGTACTTGCGAGGGAAGGGAAACCCTTCTTATGATATGTATGTACTTGCGAGGGAAGGGAGACCCTTCTTATGATAATGCATGATTGACTTGTCCTTGCCAAAAGCGAGGTAAAACATATCGTAGGATATGCCCCCCTCTAAATCCCATTCTTGAAAGACGTCGGTAATCCATGTCATGCATGCGTGCTCGTGAGATCGTGTGCATACTTGCATTTGGAATTAAGTATGACAATTTGGTTAATTTACAAAGCATAGCATATCACGATTTGAACAAGTAATAAATCGCACATTTTGAGAAATGTAAGAAACACGCTATCATATGCCCTAACAATTTCATGAATAATTAAACATGTATTCCCTTAATTTATCACTCATTTTATTCACCTTGGCATTTCATCAAACATAGTGTGTTCATTATTTATTAACCCTACGACATGCTTTTCTAGGTGGGTTTTACTCACATCACATATGTATGTTTATTATGGGTACAATGCCCTCCCCGTTCATCCATCACATCAATACACACGGCATCCAATCGCCCACATTCATCTCCATTCATCATTCACCATTCACCATTCACCATTCACAACCCATCTCATAATACATGGATGTATAAAGGAACACAAGAAAAATAAAGGAAAAGAAGAACTATAACTAGGAGGGTAGCAAGAAGTACCGACCTTGAACAATGAGGAAGAAACCCCTTCCAAAAATGACCGTGTAGCTGCTGCCCTAGCTTGGATCACGAGCTCCTCGAATGCTTGAGCCTTGATCTTGAAGAAAACGGGCTTGGGGTTGATCTAGGGTCTTAACCCCTTTGATTTCTCCCAAATGAAAACCTAGGTTTTGGAAACCCTTCTCCTTTCTCTCTATCTCTCAAAAGACTCTAAGGGTTGTGTATGAACCCTCAAATAATCGGGCAAAGCCTTTAAGGTATGAGTGAAACGCCCAAAAGACGAAAACACCCTTACTAAATTTTCTGCAAAAACGCGAGTACCGAGCGATCGGTGTTAATGACCGATCGATCGGTTGCCTACCGATCGATCGGTTTCATAACCGAGCGATCGGTTCAAATTTCACTCTCTGGAAAATTTTCCCATACAAAAATCTTGACCAGTTGATAGCCTCCGAGCGATCGGTTTTGGACCGATCGATCGCTCCATGGACCGAGCGATCGGTTGCCTGCAGGTCCAGACTGTTTTGGCCATATCTTTTGACTCGCTCGTCGGATTTTGACGATTCAACTTGCGTTGGGTTCGTACTTCGAAAAGGAACATTTCTAACATTTCAAAATTTCCAATTTCTTCCTTATTTATTAATTATACCTCTTTAAAGGCAAAATGGCAACGAAAGTGTCATGCATTAAATGTGAAAAGGTCCGGGGCTCTACATCCTCCCCCCCTTACAAAAATTTCGTCCTCGAAATTTAGATGCTACATGTATTACAAACCAAAAAGAAAATTACAAGTCATATACAAACTTATACAAAAACTCATTCAATTAATTCTGGGTACTTCGCTTTGACTTCGGCTTCACGCTCCCATGTAGCTTCTTCCCGAGCATGGTGTTGCCATTGCACTAGAACCAAAGGAATAGTTTTGTTGCGAAGCACTTGATCTCTCCGATCCAATATGTGAATCGGCTTCTCAACCAACGGGAATCGGAAGGGACTGTAATAGACCTGCCGGCCGCATGTGCTCTGCCTTCACCTGTTGGCACACTAAGCATCGTGCTACATACTCCGCAACATCCCTCTTCATATTCCACCACCAAAAGTGACTCTTGAGGTTCCGGTACATCTTTGTACCCCCAGGATGCACTGTGTACTTCGAACGATGTGCTTCGTCCATGATCTCTCGTCGAAGATCTGCATTGGCCGGAACACACAGCCTTCCTTTGAACGTTATAGCACCTCGGCTAGTGAGATAAAAGTCTTCACTGCCCTTGGCAACTTCCTTGTCCCGGAAAGCCAACAATTCCGCATCCATGGCTTGATATTCTTGGATCAAATCTATAATGTACGGCCGAACCGTAACATTTGCCAAGATAGGACTACGGACAGAGTCATTCACACTGATGTCCAGATTTGCCAAATCTTCAAGTAGCTTCCATTCTTGAACCAACATGTGTGCTAACAACCCCTGAGGTCTTCTACTCAAAGCATCAGCCACTACATTTGCTTTACCCGGGTGGTATTGAATGGTACAATCATAGTCCTTCAAAAATTCCATCCAACGCCGTTGCCTTAGATTCAGCTCCTTTTGGGAAAAGAGATACTTGAGACTCTTGTGATCGGTAAACACATAGAACTCCACCCCATAAAGGTAATGATGCCAAATCTTAAGTGCAAACACGACCGCCGCAAGCTCCAAGTCGTGCGTGGGATAATTCTTCTCATGCTCCTTCAATTGCCTTGATGCATAGGCAACGACCTTCTTGTGTTGCATAAGCACACATCCAAGTCCAACGTGTGAGGCATCACTGTACACCTCATACCCAAGACGTCCGGATGGCACTGTAAGGACAGGAGCTATAGTAAGCCTCTTCTTCAGTTCCGTGAAACTGATCTCACACTTGTCGCTCCAAACAAACTTCGCATTCTTCCTTGTCAGGTGAGTAAGCGGTGCTGCAAGGCTAGAGAAACCCTCTACGAATCTCCTGTAGTAACCTGCCAGCCCAAGAAAGCTGCTTATCTCAGTAACACTCTTGGGCCTCGCCCAACTCATAACAGCTTCTATCTTCTTCGGATCAACGGAGATGCCTTCCGCGGAAACAACGTGGCCTAGGAATGCTACCTTTTCCAACCAAAACTCACACTTGCTAATTTTGGCGTATAGCTTGTGCTCTCTTAACATTTCCAATGCAAGGCGAAGGTCGCACACGTGATCTTCCCGTGTCTGGGAATAGACCAAAATGTCATCAACAAATACAATCACGCACCGATCTAGGTATGGTCGGAACACCCGGTTCATCAAATCCATAAAGGCTGCCGGCGCGTTCGTGAGACCAAAAGGCATCACCAAGAACTCATAGTACCCATATCGAGTCCTGAAAGCAGTTTTGGGAACATCTTCCACCTTAATCTTTAACTGGTGATAACCCGATCGAAGATCTATCTTCGAGAAAAATCTCGCTCCCTTCAACTGATCGAACAAGTCATCAATCCTAGGCAAGTGATACCTATTCTTTATAGTGACCTTGTTCAATTGCCGGTAATCGACGCACATCCGCATCGAACCATCTTTCTTCTTAACAAACAACACCGGGGTACCCCACGGTGAGACACTTGGTCAAATGAAACCAAGGCCTTGTAATTCCTCCAACTGAGTCTTTAACTCCTTGAGTTCAATCGGAGACATTCTATACGGAGCCCTGAATATAGGAGTTGTGCCTGGTGCAAGCTCAATCACAAACTCAATCTCCCTGTCTGGAGGCAATCCTGGCAACTCCTCTGGAAATACATCCAGGAATTCACTCACAACCGGAATAGTCGATGAGTCCTTTGCCTCGAGGTTAGCTAAGCTCAACGCCGCAAAACGAACAATATCTCTACCTTTCAACCCCCGAAAGTGAAACGGTTTTCCTTCTACCGGCTTGAAGAGTACCATCTTCTCAAAGCAAGCTACATGCCCATGATGCGCTGCTAACCAATCCATTCCCAATATAACATCAAAGTCTTGGAATCCAAGGACGATGAGATCAACCGCCAACTCGTGGCTTCCAACTTGGACCACACTATTTCTATACACTTTATCTGCCAATACTGTTTTGCTGAGGGGAGTCGAAATGTCTAACTCCGGTTCTAGCTGACTTGGCTCTACAGAAAAGCCTTCTGAAAAACTCGGCGAGACAAATGAATGAGTAGACCCGGTATCAATAAACACTCGAGCCAAATACTCATTGACTAGTAGGGTTCCTGAAATTTTAACTAGTGGAGTTAATCCATGCATCAACAGTGTATACATGTAGGTATATATACATATATAACATGCCAAGTATGTACACAATCAATGAATACTTAACAGTTTCATTTACGGATAATTAAATAAGCTACAACTGCGTACCTTGCACTACATCGTCAGATGCAAGTGCATCACCCTCTGTCAAGGCAAAAACTCGACCCTGATTTGCCTGGCGAGATTGAGGTGTAGACCGGGTAGTCTGAGATGACGCATGATATGATCCTACTGGGCGTGCTGGTGGCCTAATCCCCCGAGAATGGCCTGGTAGATGCCAGGTAGGGCAATCCCTGATCATGTGGCCCTGGCGACCGCAATGATAACATCCACCAGATGCTCTTCGGCAATCTCCTACCGGATGCCTTTTGCCGCATGAAGTGCAGACCTCATATGTGTAGGGCGGAGGGGTCGAAGGTGGTGTATACCTCGCTGCCTGAGGTGTAACTGGCCGAGGGGCCAGAAGAGCCTGAGGTCGAGGTGCCTGTGGCACGTACTGCCGTGGGGCTGGAGGCGCATAAGTCGGCCTCATCTGTGGTGCTGGCCATGTATACTGATAAGGGCCGGTACGAGCTCGCCTCTCTGGAGGTGCTGAACTACTGGCTTGGCCTCTTGCCAACTCTCTCTTCTTAGACACCGCTTCAGAATTGGCCTCGACCAATAAGGCCTTGTCTACCACTTCAGGGTAGGTAGCATGCCTAAAAACGGAAACCTTCTCCATAATAACATCCTTGAGCCCTTGCTCAAATCTTCTCGCCTTCATTGCCTCGGTGGCAATCATATGTGTCGCGAAGCGTGATAGCTCCGAGAACTTGGCCTCATAAGCGGCCACAGACATCGAACCTTGCTCAAGGTTGATGAATTCTCTCTCTTTCTTTTCCCGTGCACCGATAGGAAAATACTTCTTGTAAAAAGTATCTTTGAACTCTTCCCAAGTCCAAGGTTGATCCTGTATGGTCAAATCTCGCGTCCTCAATGCGGACAACCACCAATGGTGGGCTTCGCCCTCTAGCATAAAAACTGCCCATGCCACTTTCTCTTCCTCTGTAGGAGTGAGCACCGTAAATATCTTCTCAACTTGGAGGATCCAAGCCTCTGCAGTAAGAGGGTCCACACTCTCGTGGAAGGATGGAGGCCTCAATCTCCTGAATGCCTCAACTCCTGCGGTACGATGTACTGGAGCTGCGGGCGGTGGAGTAGGTGCCGCCGATGATGGTATAGCCTGCCGAGCCGCCAGTATGGCGAGTGTCTCAGCAATAGAGCCTAAGACCTGAGAGAGGTCCGGCTACTCATCCTCATCCCGTGAAGAAGAGGAAGCTCTGGTATGTGGTCCACGACCCCGTGTGCCCCGCCTCATGACTAAAGTCCTGAGAACAATAGCACCACATGAGTCTCACTTGAAACCACAGTTTATTTCAATGTCATTTCACAATAATTCAATTTGTATTAGTTGTATAATACTAATATACATCACATCAAGTCATCAGAGTATTCATCACATTATACTTATACTTTAGCGTTCTAGCGTACCTAGGACCGTACTTGGTTAAAGCAACCATTTTAGACTAAGACTAAAGTTTAGTCTTACACTTGGATCAAGACTCTCTTCCGACTTATTTCCTTCCTAACTTGTTTCCTAACATATGCTCTTGGCAAGCCGTGGTACAAGATTCTAAGTGACCCTAGAGACCTAAAGCCTAAGCTTTGATACCACTTCTGTCGCGACCCAAAACCCACCCTAGGAGTTAGAGTGAACTTTGGACGACTAATCATGACTTGCTGACAACCAACCTGCAAAACCCACAGAGCATATACCATAGAGGACAATATAGTGGAAACATAACTATAAAACACAGCGGAAGTCTAACCAAACCTCTATGAATATACATACGCAAATCCAAGTTTATACAAAAAGTAACCAAAAGAAAGTGCGGACAGACCCGCCAAAATACATGAATGTATATCTCTCATCTCACCCACAGCTATTCACTCAGAATCTACAACCACCTAATGTTAACCCTCTACGGGAGGTTCCTCCAAAGGCTCCTCGACGTACTCCTCCTCCACCCAAGGGCTCGGATCACAGATATCAAATGGAGCAGCTGCTCCGCCATCACCTGCCGACATAAGAAGTACAGCTGAGCATGGAATACTCAGCAAGTACTAAGCACTAACCAACAGTCATAGTATACAGATAGCATACATAAAGCAGGAACAATTCTTATAAGTTAGAAGGAAACAATTCATATCATACAAGGAAGTAAAAGGAATTTATAATCATGCTTGTATTTCGTAGAAAGCCGTTAAAACCCTTGATAACCTTGTGCACTTGACTTGTTTGGAAATACCATTTCCGTGCTTGAAACTTGTCATGTTGTCTTATCTTATCATATCATGCGTGTCATGCCATGTCATGCTTGCTTGGAAAGTAAACTACTTGTGAGGGAAGGGAGACCCTTCTTCCTAAATGCCCATGCTTGTCATGTCATGTATCATGCTTGCTTGTTCGGAAAAGTAATCTACTTGTGAGGGAAGGGAGACCCTTCTTCCTAAAATGCTCATGCTTGTCATGCCGTGTCATGTCATGCTTGTATCATGCTTTGAAAAGTAAACTACTTGTGAGGGGAGGGAAACCCTTCTTTCTAAATGCTCATGTCATGTCCTTTCACTTGTGAGGTGTCCTTGTGAGATGTACTTGCGAGGGAAGGGAAACCCTTCTTATGATATGTATGTACTTGCGAGGGAAGGGAGACCCTTCTTATGATAATGCATGATTGACTTATCCTTGCCAAAAGCGAGGTAATACATATCGTAGGATATGCCCCCCTCTAAATCCCATTCTTGAAAGACGTCGGTAATCCATGTCATGCATGCGAGCTCGTGAGATCGTGTGCATACTTTCATTTGGAATTAAATATGACAATTTGGTTAATTTACAAAGCATAGCATATCACGATTTGAACAAGTAATAAATCGCACATTTTGAGAAATGTAAGAAACACGCTATCATATGCCCTAACAATTTCATGAATAATTAAACATGTATTCCCTTAATTTATCACTCATTTTATTCACCTTGGCATCTCATCAAACATAGTGTGTTCATTATTTATTAACCCTACGACATGCTTTTCTAGGTGGGTTTTACTCACATCACATATGTATGTTTATTATGGGTACAATGCCCTCCCCGTTCATCCATCACATCAATACACACGGCATCCAATCGCCCACATTCATCTCCATTCATCATTCACCATTCACCATTCACCATTCACAACCCATCTCATAATACATGGATGTATAAAGGAACACAAGAAAAATAAAGGAAAAGAAGAACTATAACTAGGAGGGTAGCAAGAAGTACCGACCTTGAACAATGAGGAAGAAACCCCTTCCAAAAACGACCGTGTAGCTACTGCCCTAGCTTGGATCACGAGCTCCTCGAATGCTTGAGCCTTGATCTTGAAGAAAACGGGCTTGGGGTTGATCTAGGGTCTTAACCCCTTTGATTTCTCCCAAATGAAAACCTAGGTTTTGGAAACCCTTCTCCTTTCTCTCTATCTCTCAAAAGACTCTAAGGGTTGTGTATGAACCCTCAAATGATCGGGCAAAGCCTTTAAGGTATGAGTGAAACGCCCAAAAGATGAAAACACCCTTACTAAATTTTCTGCAAAAACGCGAGTACCGAGCGATCGGTGTTAATGACCGATCGATCGGTTGCCTACCGATCGATCGGTTTCATAACCGAGCGATCGGTTAAAATTTCACTCTCTGGAAAATTTCCCCATACAAAAATCTTGACCAGTCGATAGCCTCCGAGCGATCGGTTTTGGACCGATCGATCGCTCCATGGACCGAGCGATCGGTTGCCTGCAGGTCCAGACTGTTTTGGCCATATCTTTTGACTCGCTCGTCGGATTTTGACGATTCAACTTGCGTTGGGTTCGTACTTCGAAAGGGAACATTTCTAACGTTTCGAAATTTCCAATTTCTTCCTTATTTATTAATTATACCTCTTTAAAGGCAAAATGGCAACGAAAGTGTCATGCATTAAATGTGAAAAGGTCCGGGGCTCTACATATTCCATTTTACAAGCAAAGATGTATGAATGGGGAAAGCCACACGACTAACCCATGAGAAAGCAAAATGTAAGGTTAGTGAGGATTGGTTACACAACCGTCCTCACTGAGAAATAATGCGATATATATATAAATGGAGATAGCCACATGGCTAGCCTATGAGCAATCAAAATGTAAATGCATGAAAGGGGATAGCCACATGGCTTACCCATAAGCAAGCAAATGAAATGAATGGGGTATAAGGATTGAGAGAGTGGAGCACGACCCTGAGCTTCTATCTAATATCTGCCCTCTGCCTGATGTATCAAAATTGCACTGAGGTTATGCCTGGATTTTTCCAACTGAAATAATCTGCTAGGATAATCTGCTTGAACTGATCTCAAGTTCAGGAGAACCTACTGCACTGTTGAAAGGATTAGCCAAATTTGAGCTGACTTGCATGAGGACACGACTCTGACTAACTGACTTGACATGACAAACCGATGTCATGGTGATAGCTTGACAGAATGACTTGACAGACTGACAAATCGACATAAGTATTTTGAAAGATGTCCGATATTGCCTGTTGATGGGAAGCCTAGCTAGGATCCCTTTGCCTTAGAAAGTAATTGAATAAGTCTGGGTTCATAGCTTCCGAAATAGATAGGTAAATCTGCTCTTGGATGTCCTTTCTAGATTCCTGATGCATAAGATAGTGCTTGACTGCATTAGCTGATTATTGCTGGTGGCACTTGATAAGAAAGCTCACACTTTACGATTTTCCCTTTTTTGCCCCTGGACCTTAACAGGTTTCACCAGGACTGGGTTCACGTTATTTTTGCGCATTAGCAGGATTGGTAATTCCATACTAAGCCCGTGAAATCAGAAATTTGTCTTCATCCCTTTTTTGCCCTTGGAATGAACAAGTCTTGGGGTCGCATAATTTTTGCGCAAAGAGGCCGTTTCTGGTTTTCACTCATGCCTGCGTAATTGACTAATTTTTTTCCTTTTTTGCCCCTAACAACAATGTCAGGGCTGGGCTCGCATAATTTTTGCACCTTAGTGCCACTTCAGGTTTTCACTAGGCTTGCGATTTTTGATAAGCTGATTTGTCTTCTCCCGTCATTGCTTGGTAAAAGGGTAGAGATTAATGCTTTTGACCACTGATGCTCAAGACCTTTCAAAGATAAACGAGAGCTTAGTTACTAGGACGAAACGTAGTAGGGGTAGAAATGATTGAGACTCAAAGTTTACTTGTCGGGGGTAGAACACCCTAAAATGTTTGTTTGATGTTGTACACAGAGACGGAACCAGTTGGATTCTCTTCATCATTTTGGAGATTTTCCATTTTTTCTTTCTTTTTTTTTTTTTCTTTTTTTCACTCTCCTTTTTTTTTTGTTGGCTTTTTCTGCTCTGTTTAGAGATAGTTGTTTGGTATCGATGAAAAGTTGCCATAATGTGACCCAACCTGTTTAGGTTGCTTACGTATCCACGATTAGTGGAATCAGGTCATGCCATAGTTCAAAATAGGCTTTGCTTTTGATTGGTTGGATTCTGCTCAGTTGATTTGTCATTCATAGGGTGCCTCAATGTATGGGTTTAGAAAGAAAGGCTATTAGGCTCGACGGGCTAATTACCGTATGTTATTGCATGGGTACGAAAGAGGTTTTAAGGGTTAACCAAGGATGGCCTCCTATCCTTTCTTTGATTGGTCAAGAGCATGTGTGGTCATTGCATTATCCTTGTTCAAATATGTTTGATGCCTGATAGCTCGGGGAGGTCTTCGTCGATCCTTTGCTTCTTGTCTTCTGATGGATTGGTAGCCTGCCTTGAAATCTTTGGCGGAGCAGAGTACCTTTCTAATTCATGAGAGGGTCATGAGTTTTTAGATTACTCACCCGATGATCATGCAATTATCCTTTAAAGGCTTAGAATCTAGTTCAGTTCCCAAAACTAGGTATCTCAGAGTAATAAGCAATACAGATTTTAACAAAAGTGGGAGATTTCATTAGAGTATGAAAGGATGTACAGACTCAAATACGGAGAATAAAGACTGGTGGCCACTGGCCAATATGTTAACTGGCAGGGAAGACTTCGATTTGGGCCATCATGGCCATTTGCAAAAAAGAAATTATGGAATAAACTAAAAAGACAAAAAAAAACTAGTGAGATTGCTCAAAGTCGGCTATAGAGTGGCTCAGGCTAGTGTGCCTCGGTTTCCTGCTGCTGCATGATTAGGGAGAGGGGCCTGGTTGATGTTTGTGTTCCCTAGTTCAAACTGAATGTTTCCCGTTTCAAGCATGTCTTGGATTGTATGCTTTAGATCAAAATACATATCGGTGGAATGTCCCGGAGCTTGATGATACCCACAATGTTGGTCAGCCCTGTATGACCTTGGCAGCGTAACTGGTGGCGGCTTGGGTTCCCTCAGTATGACTAATTTCTTATCTAGTAGATAAGGGAGGAGTTGCGTCATGGTATATGGCATGGGTGAGAAGACTCTTCTCTTTTTCTGTTCAAATGTCATCTGCTACGAGGGAAACTGTTGCTGAGTCTACTCAGGTTGTCGAGGTTGTTGGGGTAAATGGGGAATATGGATAGGCATTGTTGTCACCATTTGTACCTCATCCTCTCTTTTCCGTGTATCTTTTCGCGGTGGTTGAGGACGACTAGAGGATGACACCCCCTTGGATCCTGAGAACATGTCAACTGCTCCAACATCTCCCATTGTAGCCTTAATCCTGACCCCACATTTGGCCATAGTGCTAAAGTTGGAAATAGGTTGGGCTGCTAGCAAAGTCTTGAATGGATGCTTGAGTGTGCGGAGGAATGTGGTCACCAACTTGTCCTCGGGCAAAGGAGTGTTCATCTTTCCAGCATTTTCCCTCCATCGAATAGAATATTTGATAAAGGATTCATTCTCTCTCTGAGTCATTCTCTCTAGATCTGCTCTTTGTGAGACCAAGTCAATGTTGTAAGAGTATTGAGCGACAAATGCCTCACAGAGGCCTTCCCATGTTCGGACCTTAGTTGGGTCAACCTTGGTGAACCATTGTAGGGCTGGTCCCTTCAAACTTCTCTGAAATAGTTGCACCAACAACTTGTCACCAGGCTCTAGCTGGAACAACTCTCCGTAGTAGACTTTCAGGTGTGTCTCTGGGCATCCTTTTCCATTGTATTTCTCAAATTCGGGCATTTTGAAGTCTCGAGGCAATTGAATCCCCAGATGCAGGCACATATCTCAGAAGTCCATGGATGGTAAGTTGTAGGACCCCTGGGCCCTCTTCACCAATTGTTCTAACCTCTTAATCCGGTCCTTGTAGAAGTCTGGGATGTGGGCTGAGCTGGTTGATAAGCCTGGCCGCTCTGTATTCTGTTCAATCCTTGCCTCCTCCTCCCCATACTGGTCAGTGCGTGGTTGCGGGATGTTGGAGGATGGTGGTTCAACGGTAATGGATTGTGAGATGGCTGGTTTGAAGGTGATGGGTTGTGAGATGGTGGATTTGGAGGTGGTGGGTTGTGAGATGGTGGATTTGGAGGTGGTGGATTTGAAGGTGGTGGATTATGAGATGGCGGGTTTGATCGATTTAAGATGAGTGGTTCGGCGATTGGGATAGAAGAGGACGGTTGCTCCCTATTCACAGTATTCAAGATATCCTGCATGATGTTTTTCAGCTCTAGGATGCCTTGTCCAGTTCCAAATACCCTCTGTCGCGACCCAAGACCCACCCTAGGAGTTAGAGTGAACTTTGGACGACTAATCATGACTTGCTTGACAACTAACCTGCAAAACTCACAGAGCATATACAATAGAGGTTATAAACAGCGGAAACATACTCTAACATAGCACAGCGGAAGACTACCAAACCTCTATGTATATACATACGCAAATCCAAGTTTATACAAAAAGTCTCCAAAAGAAAGTGCGGACATGCCCGCCAAAATACATGAATCTAACTCTCATCTCACCCACAGCTAATCCACTCAGAATCTAATCACCACCTACTGATAACCCTCTATGGGAGGTTCCTCCAAAGGCTCCTCGGCGTACTCCTCTTCCACCCATGGACCAGGAGCACAAACATCAAATGGAGCAGCAGCTCCCTCAGAACCTGCCGACATAAGAAGTACGGCTGAGCATGGAATACTCAGCGGGTACTAAATACTAACCAACAATTATAGCATAGAAATAGCAATACATAATCAGGAGCAATTCATATATGTCAAATGGAAACAATTCACATCATACAAGGACGTAAAGCAGTTTATAATCATGCTTGTAATTCGTAGAAAACCGATAAATCCTCTTGAAACATCGTGCACTTGACTTGACTTGAAATATCTTTTTGTACTTGAAAGCTTGTCATGTCTATCTTGCTTGATTCTTGTATGTCGTTGTAGACCCGGGATTTTAACCCCCACTCCCGATCAGGATTGAACCCGAGGAGGAATAGTGCTAAAAATGTTGAAAAGATAGAGTCGCCACCTATTTAGATTGTTAGGGAAAATAGGGTCCCTTAAAAGGTTGGATAAAGCTTTGGTCTGGAAATAGAGTTCAAGGTAAGGGTTCATTTGAGTCAGGGGAAGGTGTTAGGCACCCCTAAACTCCCATCCGGAGATGGTTACCTACTCCCTAAGTCTGAATTAAAATGGGGGAAACCATAAGAGAAGCTTGTATTTTATCTATATGCTGAAAAATGTTATATGAACAGTAATGTACAAGTTGAAAGTAATCTGGGATAGGATAAGAGTTTTATCCTAGGTGAGCTGAACCCGATCAGGGTTGCCTACGTATCCACAGTCAGTGGAATCAAGCCACACGTAGTTCCAGATGGGTAGTTGATGGTTTGATTTGTTGGGTATTTGGATTGTGGGTGTTTTCGAATGGTTCGGGGGTTTTTGCTCCTGTTAGAGGAGTGAGGCGGCCTTTTAAGCTCGTGCTGAGGAGCGTTTGGACAGTTTTGGCTCATGTCAAGGAGCACTTGGACAGTTTTAGCTCATGTCAAGGAGCCTGTGGGTTTAGGGTTTGATGAGATTTGAAACAGGGTTTGAGCGGAGTTTCTAGACAAAAGTTCAACTAAGTGGGTAAGGTTTGACCTAGGGTTTAGTTAAGGTTTAACTAGAGGTCACTAAGGTCTACCTAGGGTTAACTAGGGTTCAGGTAGGGTAACTGGAGTTTAGGTAGGGTAACTAGGGTTTAGGTAGGGTTTAGGTGAGGTTTTGAATCAAGGTTTGAGCCGAGATTCGGACAGGGTTTCGACAGGGTATGGCATGTTTGAACCGAAGTTCGGACAGAGGTTGGACAGGGTAAGCCGGGTTTGAATAAAACCGGGCAGGGGTTTGACAGGGTAAGCCGGGTTTTGAGTAAAACCGGGCAGGGGTTCGACAGGGTAAGCCGGGTTTAAGTAAAACCGGGCAGGGGTTCGACAGGGTAAGCCGGGTTTAAGTAAAACCGGGCAAGGGTTCGACAGGGTAAACTAAGCAAGCAGTCTAAGAGTAAAATTTAAAGACAAAACATAATTTAAGCAATTAATAATAAAGCTAAAAAAATTGAAAGCGAGATTAGGGATAGAGAGATTACCTTCCCGAAAGTACGGTGAACTTTCGGACAAAGAGGGGACGCTCCAAAAGAAAAGGAAAAGAACTTAGAACTTTGAACACCCGGGAAATAATTTTCCAAGGGTTTTTCTAAGTCATAGGACTTTAAAAAACCAAGGAAAGGGTGAGTGAATTGGTGAGATTTTGAGGAAAGGGGTTGGGCTTTTATAGGGGATGAAAAAAGGAGAAAAAACCAAAATTTTCGATGTGGGACTATCTTTTTTTGAAAAAATTTCGCTTTGGTCGTTTTTGTGAAAAACGACCAAGGCAAAAGGTCGGCGATGACGGAAAGTAAGTCGGTTTGCGGGGGGAAAAGACCAAAATAACCGGATATTAATTTGGTCGTTTATGACATAAACGACAAACCAAAAAAACCCAAAAAAATTTGGTCGTTTTTGCCAAAAACGACCAGCCAAAACCTGCCTAAAAAAGGCTGGTCGTTTTTGGTATAAACGACCAAAATAAAGCTTTTAAAAAGTGATTTTGAGCTATATTATGCATTTGAAGCCTGATTTGAGCCCGGAAACAGCCGAAATTTAACTGATAAATCCAAGAAAAATATTTTAGATAAAAAGTGAGTTTTGAAGTATTTTCTAGGGGTATTTTTGTCATTTTTCACCTTAGGGGCATTTTGGTCATTTTCCCATTTTAAAATCCGAATTAATCCCAAAAATAGCCAAAATTCATCAAAAAATTTGTAAAATCATTTTGAACCTAATGACAATTTTTTAGCATTTTTTCAAGGGTATTTTGGTAATTTTTCACCCGAGGGGTATTTTGGTCAATTTTTACCTGTGGGGCATTTCTCGCAAATCGAAGCACATGGAAAGATGGTTTTAAAATGAATTTTTTAGAGGTGTGCAAGGTGATTAAGGGGGTGCAAAATTGGGGTGTTTACAGTTGCCCCGCTTTGTCGGAGGGTGCGGGCACGTGAACGACAAAGGCTGATAACGCTTCAATTTTGCACGCGTGTGTGAAGAAAACCTGAGAAAAGATTGAGGGAAAGACAAAATCTACTTAGACTGCTTACTAGGGACTGGATGACTGAAGGGTGACAGAGGAAGGGTGTGCTCATGCCAAGTCGGCACTTGCTGGGGATTGGGAAGGGTTATGGTGTATGAAGCTGCCTGCTAAGTGATCCCATGACCAAATAGCGGGGTGCACGATGCAAATGAGTGAGATGCAAGTGAATGATGATTGTTGCAAAACTGGCTTCACAAGAGGCCGTAACTGATGGCTGATCAGACAACCGTGTCAGTTACTCCTTTAAGAGTGAGCAAGTTTTACAGTGATGTGCAGTGCAAGAAGTGTGCAAGACTTGTTTCACAGGAGGCCGCAACTGATAGTTGATCAGACAACCGTGTCAGCTACTCCTTTAAGAGTGAGCAAGTATTGCAGTGCTGTGAAGTGTGCAAAACTTGTTTCACAGGAGGCCGCAACTGATGGTTGATCAGACAACCGTGTCAGTTACTCCTTTAAGAGTGAGCAAGTATTGCAGTGCTGTGCAGTGTATGAAGTGTGCAAGATTTGTCTCACAGGAGGCCGCAACTGACGGTTGATCAGACAACCGTGTCAATTACTCCTTTAAGAGTGAGCAAGTATTGCAGTGCTGTACAGTGTATGAAGTGTGTAAGACTTGTTTCACAGGAGGCCGCAACTGATAGTTGATCAGACAACCGTGTCAGTTACTCCTTTAAGAGTGAGCAAGTATTGCAGTGCTGTGCAGTGTATGAAGTGTGCAAGACTTGTTTCACAGGAGGCCGCAACTGATAGTTGATCAGACAACCGTGTCAGTTACTCCTTTAAGAGTGAGCAAGTATTGCAGTGATGTGCAGTGAAATGTGAACATGTGATGAATGATGCAAATGAATGAAGGTTGGTTACACAACCAGCTTGACGAGAGGCCGCAACTGAAGGTCGATCAGACAACCGTTCAGTTACTCCTTCAAAAAATGGGTAGGATGCAATTAGTGCTGACAACCGCGCGGTTGCCCCACCGGGTAAGATGCAATGAGAGGCCGCAACTGAAGGTCGATCAGACAACCGTTCAGTTACTCCTTCAAAAAATGGGTGATATGCAATTAGTGCTGACAACCGCGCGGTTGCCCCACCGGGTACTATGCAATGAGAGGCCGCAACTGAAGGTCGATCAGACAACCGTTCAGTTACTCCTTCAAAAAAATGGGTAAGATGCAATGAGAGGCCGTAACTGAAGGTCGGTCAGACAACCATTCAGTTACTCCTTCAGAAAATGGGTAAGATGCAATTAGTGCTGACAACCGCGCGGTTGCCCCACCGGGTGAGATGTAATGAAGTCAGGTTTTGGAGGGATCACACGATCACTTCAGCACAAGCAAGCAGATGTATAAGTGGAGATAGCCGAACGGCTAGTCCACGAGCAAGGTGTATCAGCATGTAGTTGTATAGGTGGAGATAGCCGAATGGCTAGTCCATGAGCAAGGTGTATAAGCAAGCGGGGTATATGATGAATGGAGACAGTCACGTGGTTTTCCATTGTACAAGCAAGATGTATGAATGGGGAAAGCCACACGACTAGTGAGGATTGGTTTCACAACCATCTCCATCGGGTATGAAACAAGCAAGCAATGGATGCGATATATGTACAAATGGAGAGATAGCCACACGGCTAGTAAAATGTAAATGCATGAAAGGGGATAGCCACGTGGTTTACCGATAAGCAGGAAAATGAAATGAATGGGTATGAGGATGGAGAGAGTGTAGCACGACCCTGAGCCTTTATCTGATATCTGCTCTCTGCCTGATGTATCAATACTGCACTGAGGTTATGCTTGGGTTTGTCCAACTGAAATAATCTGGCAGGATAATCTGCTTGAACCAATGTTAAGTTCAGGAGAACCGATTGCACCACCGAAAGGATTAGCCAAGTTTGAGCTGACTTTACACGAAGACACGACTCTAACCGACTGGCGTGACATGGTAGACTGACGTCTTGGTGATAGATGGACAAAATGACTTGACAGACTGACAGATTTACATAAGTATTTGAAAGATGTCGGATATTGCCTATTGATGGGAAGCTTAGCTAGGATTCCTTTGCCTTAGAAAGTAATTGAATAAGTCTGGGTTCATAGCTCCTGAAATAGATAGGTAAATCTGCTCCTGGATGTCCTTGCCAGATGCCTGATGCATAAGATAGTACTTGACTGCATTAGCTGATTGTTGCTGGTGGCGCTTGATCTAAAAGCTCGCACTTTACGATTTTCATTTTTTTTGTTTTGCCCCTGGACCTTAACGGGTTTCACCAGGACTGGGTTCACGTTATTTTTGCGCACTAGCAGGATTGATAATTCCATACTAAGCCCGTGAAATCAAAAAATTTCTTTATCCCTATTTTGCCCTTGGAATGACCAAGTCTTGGGGTCGCATAATTTTTGCGCAATGAGGCCGTTTCCGGTTTTCACTCATGCCTGCGTAATTGATTAATTTGTTCCCTTTTTTGCCCCTGGCAACAATGTCAGGGCTGGGCTCGCATAATTTTTGCGCCTTAGTGCCTTTTCAGGTTTTCACTAGGCCTGCGATTTCTGATAAACTGATTTGTCTTCTCCTGTCATTGCCTGGTAAAATGGTAGAAAATAATGTTTTGACCATTGATGCTCAAGACCTTTCATAGATCAAGGAGGGCTTAGTTACTAGGACGAAACGTAGTAAGGGTAGAAATGATTGAGGCTCAAAGTTTTCTCGTCGGGGTAGGGCACCCTAAAATATTTTTGTTGCACGCACAGATGGAACCAGCTGGCTTCTTTTCATCATTTTGGAGATTTGCCTTTTTTTTTTTTTTTTTTTTTTTGCTCTGTTTAGGGATAGCTGTCCGGTATTGATGAAGATTTGCCATAATGTGACCGAACCTGTTTTAGGTTGCCTACGTATCCACGATTAGTGGAATCAGGTCATGCCGTAGTTCAAAATAAGCTTTGCTCTTGATTGGTCGAATTCTTCTCTGTTTGACTTGTCATTGATAGGGTGCCCCAGTATATGGGTTTAGAAAAAAAGGCTATTAGGCTCGAAGGGCTAACTAGCGTATGTTATTGCATGGGTACGAAGGAGATATTAAGGGTTATCCAAGGATGGCCTCCTATCCTTTCTTTGATTGGTCAAGAGCATGCGTGGTCATTGCATTATCCTCGTTCAAATATGTTTGATGCTTCATAGCTCGGGGAGGTCTTCGTCGCCCCTTTGCTTCTCGTCTTCTAATGGGTTGGTAGCTCGCCTCGAAATCTTTAGGGAGCAGAATACCTTTCTAGTTTATGAGTTTTTAGATTACTCATCCGATGATCATGCAATTATCCTTTAAAGGCTTTAGAATCTAGTTCAGTTCCCAAAACTAGGCATCTCGGAGTAATAAGCAAGACAGATTTAACAAAAGTGGGAGATTTCATTATAGTATGAACAGATGTACAGACTTAATTACGAAAGATAAAGACAGGTGGCCACTGGCCAATATATTGACTGGCAGGGAAGACTTCGATTTGGACCATCATGGCCATTTTCAAAAAAGGAGAAATTAAGGAATAAACCAAAAAGACAAAAAACTGGTGGGACTGCTCAAAATCGGCTGTAGAGCGACTCAGGCTGGTGCACCTCGGTTTCCTGCTGGTGCATGATTAGGGAGAGGGACCTGGTTGATGTCGGCGTTCCCTGGTGCAAACTCAATCTTTCCCGTTTCAAGCATGTCTTGGATTGTGTGCTTTAACTCAAAACACATATCGGTGGAATGCCCCAGGGCTTGATGATACCCACAATGGTGGTCGGCCCTGTATGACCTTGGCAGCGTGATTGGTGGCGGCTTGGGTTCCCTCAGCGTGACCAATTTCTTGTCTAGTAGGTAAGGGAGGAGTTGCGAATTGGTATATGGCATAGGCGAGAAAACTCTTCTCTTTTTCTGTTCAAAGGTCATTTGCTGCGAGGGAAGCTGTTGCTGAGTCTGCTCTGGTTGTCGAGGTTGCTGGGGTAAATGGGGAATATGAATAGGCATTGCTGTCACCATTTGTACCTCATCCTCTCTTCTCCGTGTATCTTTCCGTGGTGGTTGAGGACGATTAGAGGATGACAACCCCTTGGATCCTGAGAACAGGTCGACTGCTCCCACATCTCCCATTGTAGCCTCAATCCTGGCCCCACATTTGGCCATAGTGCTGAAGTTGGAAATAGGTTGGGCTGCTAGCAGAGTCTTGAATGGATGCTTGAGTGTGCGGAGGAATGTGGTCACCAACTCATCCTCGGGCAGAGGAGTGTTCATTTTTCCAGCATTTTCTCTCCATCGAACAGAATATTCGATAAAGGATTCATTCTCTCTCTGAGCCATTCTCTCTAGATCTGCTCTTTGTGGGACCAAGTCAATGTTGTAAGAGTATTGAGCAATAAATGCCTCACAGAGGCCTTCCCATGTACGGACCTTGGCTGAGTCAATTTTGGTGAACCACTGTAGGGCTGGTCCCTTCAAACTTCTTTGAAATAGCTGCACCAGCAGCTTGTCACCGTGCTCTAGTTGGAACAACTCTCCGCAGTAGACTTTCAGGTGTGTCTCTGGACATCCTTTTCCGTTGTACTTCTCAAATTCGGGCATTTTGAAGTCTCGAGGTAATTGAATCCCTGGATGCAGACACATATCTCGGAAGTCCGTGGATGGTACGTTGTAGGACCCTTGGGCCCTCTTCACCAATTGTTCTAACCTCTCAATCCTGTCCTTGTAGAAGTCTGGGGTATGTGCTGAGCTGGTTGATATGCCTGGCTGTTCTGTATTTGGGCAATCCTTGCCTCCTCTTCCTGATACTGGCCAATGTGTAGTGGCGGGATGTTGAAGGATGGTTGGTTCAACGGTAGTGGATTATGAGATGGCCGATTTGAAGGTGACGGGTTATGAGATGGTGGATTTGAAGGTAGTGGGTTATGAGATGGTGGATTTGGAGGTGATGTATTATGAGATGGTGGATTTGGAGGTACTGGGTTGTGAGGTGGTGGATTTGATTGTGGTGGGTTGTGAGATGACGGGTTTGATTGGTTTAAGGCGAGTGGTTCGGCGATCAGGATAGAAGAGGAGGACGGTTGTTCCCTATTCACGGCATTCAAGATATCCTGCATGATGTTTTTCAACTCTAGGATGCCTTGTTCAGTCCCGAATACCCTTGACTCTAAATCAGGGACTTGCTGCAGTACATGTTGAGGAGATATTGGGCTGTCAGGGTCAGTTTCCAAACCTTCGACAACTGGCTCATCTCGATCAGTTAGTCTTGTGCTTACTGGAGTCATCTCGAAGAGGGCAGGTAGCTTAGTACTGCTTCGCTCAGGGTGCTATAAACTGGGTGGTAATAAGACGTATGTACAGATGGATCAGATGACGGTCAAGATGCTGAAGGAAGACTGAGTTAAGACAATGATGAAAGTAGTGATGCGACACACATATGATCTGATGGATGACGTTTCGACATGGGACGTTGCCCCTTGTCTGGTCATGAATATAAATATGTACAAAGAATGATGGATGTCTAATGCACAAAATTTGAATTATTAGCATGTTGAATGTGTTGATACACACAAATGAAATGAATGAACAAATGAATGAATTGAATTGAGTCAAATGAACTGAGCAAGTATACTCAGAAAATGGATGAGTCAGCTCAACGTGTGATCCAATGAGGTGAGTGAACAGAGGTCCATTTCACTTATCTGGGTTGTTGGGAGCCAGAGCCCAATGGGTCAAGATCGAAATGAATCAATGGATTCTCCATATGATTCGCTTTAGATTCTAGGCTTTTAAACCTCACATGATTGAGTTAGCTAAAGAATGGATTAGGGTTAGACCTATCTAGCAATCAAGGCTCACACAAACTCCGAAAATGGTTTAGGTATAGAGATACGGTTGTCCCTATACCTGAACAATTGATGTTGGAGTGGCTTAAACCAGTAACAGAATAGGGATAAGGTTGTCCCTCCTGAAGGGTGTTCTTGGTTTATGCTGGTGTCTGCAAGTTTTTTGTTTAAAAGGTTGATGAGCACTTGACCGTATATACGACTCCCCGGTATAGGACATACCTGAAAAGGGACGATTGGTGCAAGTGGGAAAGACCAGTCGCGTTAACCGGAGATAACCATCTCTCGGTCTACAACCAGTACTTTCCACAGATCTTTGGGCTCCAGCATCGGGGATAACCATCCCTCGATTGTAAGCTTACCGTA